>QVRM01001622.1:542500-795000 GCA_003439945.1 Dermanyssus gallinae
TTGTTTGTCATTCGTGCGTGGTGCGTGCGGACCTGTCTATGTCTCCGTCCGTCCGTTTGTCTGTCTGTCCGTCTGTCAAGGCATACCACCTCATCTTACCCTGCCTGCCTGGGTCTACCAACAAGTCGACGATGGGACGTGATTGGTCGCCGGGGGAGTCGCCGGGGGTATCGAGCGCGACGCGCCAACAGCAGCTTTTATGGCCGAAGACTCGGCATGTGGTCTGGTTGCCTCGCGCGGTTTGCTAGGCGGTTCGTTATTGTACTGGTATTGTTGTTGCGCCTGCTGCTGCTTCTATTGCTGTTGCTGATGATGTTGCTGTTGTTGTTGTCGTTGTTGCTGCTGTTGTCGTTGTTGTGTTGCTGTTATTGTTGTTGCGCCTGCTGCTGCTTCTATTGCTGTTGCTGATAATGTTGTTGTTGTCGTTGTTGTTGTTGACGTTATTGCTGTTGTTGTCGTTGTTGTGGTGCTGTTATTGTTGTTTCTGCTGTCTTTGTTGTTGTGATTGTTGTTGAGGCGACGACACGGCTGTTGCTGCTGCTGTTGTTCAACTCATTGATTGTTTACGGCCGATAGTTAGTTCGTTAGTGAGCTGGTCTAGCGGAAGGGTGCTTAATGGAGATGTTGACGGCAGTGGCTACACCTTACAATGGCGTCAACAACGGCCATAGAAAGAAAGAATGCCATGAATGTCGTCACATAGAACTAAAGAAGAGCATGAATGGCTGTGTTCGTTAACGAACGACGAGCCAATGACGACCAATACATGAGATAGATGAAGATGAAGACGTCGCTGGACAAGACAAAACTGAAAGATCCCTACAACACTACTACTACACCCTACTAACAAAAACAACAGTCATCTCTTTGAACGATAACATTGTCATCAGCGTCATGGTGATGATGATGAAGCCGACGACCAAAATTAGGATCACGATTATCCGTAGTCTTAGTTAATTTTTTGTTGCATCGGTTATTGTTGTTCTCGTTGCATTTGTAATTATTATCATTTTTATTATTATTATTATTATTATTATTGTTGTTGTTCCTGTTGTTGTATTTGTAATTGTTGTTCTTGTTGCTGTTATTAGTGGTGCTGTCGCCGCCACAGCCGCGTTAATGCGCTCTTTCATTATTATTAATATTATTATTATTATTACAATTGCATTCAATGCGTTTCGGTGGTTTGCTCATAGCTCGCGCTAGTTGTTATGCTGGATATGATTGCGATATGTGTTAGTGTTCACAGTGCTTGTAGAGGACTTTTTCTTCTGTTCCTTGAATTGTTCCGCTGCTGTTGTTGTTCTTATTTGTGTTGTTGGTGTTGTATTTAATGATATATTTATTTATATAACTTTGCTATGTTAGCACCTTGGATTGTTCTGCTTATTCACCATTGTCGTTGTTGTTGTTGTGGTCGTTATTGTCGCCATCGTTGTCTCCATTGTTAGCCTTGTTTTTTTTTTACAAAGACTTCCTATATTGTCATTGTTATTGCTAGCCATGACTGTAGAAAAGTCGAAGTAGCTGTTATTGTTGTTGCTTGTTTTATCGTTGTTGTTGTTGTTGTTGTTGTTGCAGTAACTGCTCTTGTAGTAGCGCAGGTATGTGGAGGAGTTAGTGACTGTAGTAGTGTTTGTATTGGACCATCATGCCACCATGTTACGCTGCGGGCCTATGCGGCAAATGACTTCATTTTACGCTCCTTTATGGACGTCTCAGTATAAGCTGACACTTAATTCGCAACTCTTTTTCTCCTCTCTAATGTTTTACTACTACTACTACTACTACTATTAATCATAATATCGGCATCATTATAATAATAAGAATCACCGGAGCATCCTAAGGCTGAATATAGTTTATAAGAGAACATATATATATATATATATATATATATATATATATATATATATATATATATATATATATATATATATTCGTCTGTAACAATCTGTTGCCTGCAAAGTAAAACCTCGGTCCTTTAACTACTTTGCCGCACGTCACTGCCTCCGTTCCTATTGCTGCTCCTGCTGGCGCCGGGCGTGTTTCTTTCGATCTTGCTTGATTCTGCCGCAAACGAGGGGAATATATTTTTCATTATATGCATCCCCCCACCCCACCCTCCCCTGCAAGGCCTGCTGGCATGGCATCTGCATGGGTCGGGCAAGACTCCCACTCGGACACGAGTGATAGATGAGGAGTGAACCATCGGCGCCGTGGATTTAAACATTCACATGTATATGTATATAATATATATATATATATATATATATATATATATATATATATATATATATATATATATATATATATATATATATATATATATATATATATATATTAAATTCCTAAATAAATGATGTAATTGGTATCTGCATATGGTAAACGAAGGAATGCTGTGAACTTAAGCGTGAGACAATTAACTGATCGCGTACCTGCCTGATAAGGACACTCTCTTTTTGTCGATTTTCATCGATCTCGTGGACTTGACGTGGACGACCTGTTTGGAGCACCGACTGCCACGCAAAAGAGCATCTTTATTTCACCTATCGTTACCTAAGTTGCTGGTGCTGCTATTGTGGTTGTTATAATTGCTGCTGCTGCTGCTGTTATTTTTGATGTCTTATTTGCTTCGCAGTGTCATGTTGTCATTGTTATTATGAGTCTGTGTGTGCCTGTGCATATATTTGATGATGTGTACTTTATACTGACTTCAGAAGTTTCCGTTGTGGTGTTGCCGCCGCTTCAGGGCGCGTTGTTCTGCTGTTGTTGTTATTTTGTTATTGTTGTTGTTGTCGTCGTTCTTGTCGTCGGTCACGTTGTTGTGCTTGTTGTTGTTCTTGTTACTGTTACGCCCGTTGTTGTTGTTGCTATGCTTATTGTTGTTGTTGCGCTCGTTGTTGCTGTTGTGCTTATTGTTGTTGTTGTTGTTGTTCTTGGCAACGATGTAGGCAGCACGCTATACATAATTGACTAATTTAGTTGACTTTGCATTGTGCCAAACTAGCGGTTGTTGTTGTTGTTGTGCTGTGGCAGTGCTGGCCGGAATGGCACATATTACGACGCAGTGTTGGCCGGAATGGCGGCATATTATTACGACGTGTGGCTTAACTGAATTGTGTGCGATTTGCTTTGACGGAACACCGGGTGTTGGCAGACAGATCAACAATGTCGTGTCGTCCGTCTGGCCTGTCTTTGTGGCCTGACAACAACGGCTTATCCCTGTATGGTAATTACTGTCGTGGCGCTACGGTAATTATTTCCACTATTAGAGTTGTTATCATAATAATAATAATAATAATAATTCTTATTATTATTATTATTACTACTAGTATGAATAGCGTTATGATTATTATTATGCCATTCTGGCTATCGTCGGTCGGTCGTCGCTAATATGCACGTAGTCGTACGTGCTCTTATTGGTTACTTGATTTTTACCTTGGCTATTTAGATTGAATGGCCGTACTACTCGTTGGGGAATGGCTTTGTCTTCTTGTTCCAGGCAGTACAAGCGTGTGTGTATATATATATATATTTGTATCTATATATATATATATATATATATATATATATATATATATATTTATATATATATATAGATATTAGATCAATATATATATATTATATAATTATATATATAATATATATCATCGCTTTTGCAAGAGAGTTCAAGGCAAGATTCCTTTCGGGTAAGTCAATCACGGCTGGCTTGTAAGTGGGCAGCTTATAGGTGACCAGAAATCTAAGATTATAGATGAGTTAGAATAGGGTCACTATGATGTTGCCCGACATATTGGCTAAGACCCAGTTAGACCTCACTTATTCAGTTTATGTTCGCCATCCTTTAGCAGCCAACCAACGGGTTATTATGTGACCGACCGCACCATTCCGGCGGTTGTAAACATGGCGTGGGAGCTGCTATTGTCGTTGTTGTTGCTGTTGCTTGTCGTTGTTTTATGCTAGCGATACTTTTAAGTCAGCTGGTTTATGGTAGTTGTTACTGCTGCTAGTTACAACCGTAAAACATGTTCTGGTTGAGTTCGTATTATTTATGCTTGTAGATTATTATTTTTTATGTTGACGTTGTTGTATGTTTGCTGCTGTTGTTGTTGCTGCTGCTGCTGCCGAATATTGCTGTTATTTCTAAAATGGTTTTCTGTTGTGACGGTCACATGTTTTGCGTGTGTCGCATTGCAGTTGCTGGTTGTCGTTTTTGCTGCTGTTTATCTTAGAGGCAGTCAGATTGTTGTCTCTGCCACTTGTGTTATTCTTGTTGTCATTAACTCTATATGTATGTATGTATGTATATATATATATATATATATATATATATATTGCGTATCGCTCTCATTTTTAGACACGCACACACACACATACAGATGTTTCGCCGAGACAGCAAACCAAGTGAGCGACCTGTGTCAATTTAAATAGTCAGTTCGGCTAGGAGTCGTCGTAGTAGTAGTAGTAATACATTGCCACAATCGGATTGCTAATGCACAGGAGCGCTCCGCGAGGCGGAAAATTTGTCACGCACACGAAAGCTGTCCTGTGCTCACGCCGCCGCTTTCACCGTATCTGCATATGTGTCGGCGCCGGAATACTGGCGTTCTTGTGTAAATGTCTATGTATATTTATACGTTTACGGCTAAGCATATGTATATACATATATATATTTATATATATATATATATATATATATATATATATATATATATATATATATATATATATATATATATATATATATATATATATATATATGTGCAGTGTGTATGTATGTATGTATGTATAGGGGATTATTGCTCAGGTGTATGCCCTGCTGGTGAATCGGTAATGACTCGAATGAAGTCGCCTCGAGCCAGGAGGACGGGCGGCCGGTGCTGTGCTGTGTTATGCTGCTGCCGGTAGCTGCGACGAAGTCGAAACGGGAAGCCATTGCTACAAGCGGCGAACAGACGAAGAGACGCGCATCGATGAGGTACGGCGATGAGGTGAGACGATGACGAGAACGATGCGAAGAAACGAAGACGCTGCTGCTGCTTGCCTTCAATGCCTTCAATGCGACACGTGGCCAGTGCCGACGCCGCAGTGCGTCTGCTGTCCCAGCTTCTCGTCTTCAACGTCAACAACAACAACAACAACAACAACAACAACAACAACAACATCAACAACAACACCATCATCATCATCATCATCAACATCATCAACATCATCAACAACAACAACAGCAACAACAACAACAACATCAGCAGCAACAACAACAACACGCGAGGTGCGCAGCAAGCATCATCGTAGTAGCAAGAAGTTTCATAGATGGCGATTCGTTGTGCTTCAGCACGCGCGTCGATCTATGATGCTCATACATCTGCATGCGTAGACGTATCTGCGTTCGCGTCTGCGGGAATGAATCTATTTTCCAATGCAGATTTCCCGAGAGATGCAGTTCCCCGTTGGCTTCTGTCGGGCTTTTGGCCCCTTTGGGGGGACCGCCGCGGACAAGCGCGGTCGGTGTAGGCACGAATCGGTCGGTGTAGACAGGAGCTACCCGCTTGTAGCAGGCGGGCTCCTTTTCTCTCTCTTTGCATCTCCCCCCCCCCCCTGTTTCTCTCTTTTTCTCTCTCAGCTGGCTGACAACAGGAGGAAGGAAAAGACAGGCGAAAGAAAAGAATCACCAGCAGCAGCAGTAGAAGAAAAACAAGGAAGAGGAAAAGAAAACGAAGCAACAGCAGCAGCAGAAGATGAAGAGAGAGTCGAAAATTACAGAGAACGACAAGCAAGTATAGTCGTAATATTTTGGACTAATACTGATTACTAATAACGGCTGGTAACGGCAGCTCCTCTCGCCATTGCCGTTACCGTGAGTGTTGCTTCATCGTCTAGGAGGTATAGCATATAGCATCTACTTAGGACTGCTCTTACTATCGTCGTCGTCGTCGCCGTAGTAGATTGAGAGAGATGAAGAAGGTGCTACAGCGGTACGCGGGTTAGGTGCCGCGCGGATTTGCTGGCTGCCGGATTCCCGGACGAACTGGGCCGCCTATTCGAGATTTTTTTGCTGGTGTACTTGGCTGTCGATGCGCCTATATATATATATATATATATATATATATTCTTACCGCCCACCTCAACACCGAACACACAGAATAAGCTGTGGCTTTTCTGGCAAACGGCAATAAATAGAAATAGGTATAAGCCCAAAAAAAAAGGGAAAGAGAGGTAAGGACGGAAAGAGAACGAATATAGCCCGGTAAGCCATAGATGGGGAAACATAACATAATAGGAGCAGCTTAAGCATTGCAGCGGGACAGACAGACTTCGTTCGGCCAAGATGGTGATGGTGTCATTGTTGATCACCACCACCACCACGTCATTTGCGTCCATGATGATGGTGATGAGGAGACGGGGCGAGTATGACGGCGTTGCTTTGTGTAACTGGCACCTATCAATCAATCAATCCATCAATCTAGCGATCTGTTCATCCTCGATCTATCAATCATGGCGACGGCGGCGTTGCAGCAAGTGGACGCTCCTGAAAAATAGAACAATACGCGTGAACATGGCGGCACAGATGAGGCAAAAAAAGCCGTCATCAACGCACACACACATCGATACACAAATACGTGCGCTAGGAAGCCGACAAGATGCGTTACGTCAGGAAGCACGTACTGCATGTAGTTATAATCTTACTTGTAGTAAGATTATAATAGGTAGGATAGGTATATATATATATATATATATATATATATTTAATATATATCTATATATATATATATATGTTTATATATATAGATATATATATATATATATATATATATATATATATATATATTTTTTTTTTTAATATATATATATATATATATATATATATAAGTTCCCTGTCGTCCATGACAAGCGCAGTAGCTGTCCATTTCTCGTTCGAAAGAGCGAGCTTTTCCCCTGCGTTTGTTTTCCCGTCATAGCATATCCAGCCCGTATCGTCTACGACGATTTGTAATCACAGACGATAGCACTATGACCGTCGATCACGACGGACCTGTGATCGACGTATTTCGCGCATCTTTTGTTGTAACCCGTTGAACCCGTAATGTGAAGCTGCTGCGGCAATCTACCTGCGCCGATTCTAAGTAACAATACTGCGCAGTAAAAACCATAAAACCCATTTCGTATGAATAATGCTTTCTCTGCCCTACTACTATGAGGAAAACTGGCGCTTGCGTACAGTTGTTAAATCGATATACGTAGCTAAATTTTGCTATTGTTAACGTGTACAATTAGTTCGAGAGAAAAAGAGAAGAATAAATCAATCAACGAGACACACAACATAGATCCACTCTCGAACGAAGACTTGGGCAGAGAAACGACTGCTAAAACCTGTTTCTTGATAATCCTCAATGGCTTGCTCACTCGATCACTAAGACGTAAATATCCTAAAAGCCTCTTTTCCGGGTGAGCAGCTCTCTATATACATAAACAGTGTGATGTATACACAAACATTCTCACAGTGGAGAAATGGTTCGAGCAGTGGTGGTTTCTGCTCGAACCGTTTGGGCGATACGTATAAACAACATGCCTTCTTGAGGTCACTGCAGTAACAGCTGAACGCTATGTCTATATAGGGTCTATATATATTCATTGTTAAACTGTTTTTTTCTACTCACTGTGCCTATAGATCCGTATTGTGTAAAAAAGTACGTAAAGATATAAGATAACGTAAATAAAAACAAGAGACGTTATCGGTTCTGTTTTTATTTACGTTATCCGTATATGTTTGTTGATATGTTCTCTTCTTATTGAGAATTGATAATGACTGAGGAGCATGGCGTTTTCTGTCACACATTTTGACATGACACAGCCACGATGGTAACTGCAAACAACCCGGAGATCCGGAGGGAGAGACTATTAAACTCGACATCAGCGCATTTTGTCAATTTGTTGTCGTAAAGCCGGCAGCGACTGAGCGATAAATTGTTGCCTTATTGTGCGTGTGGCCGAAAGACTTCGATGCACTGATTCGATGCTGTTGCATTATTCATGGATTCGCGGAGTCGTTGTTAACAACGTTAGATAGAGGGCTCGGATCCGATCTCGGTGCGGTAGGGGCAATATCCATCGAGCGGGGCCAGGGATGGCTGGCTGGCTGATACTTCAGGGGTGTCGTCACACCTGCACACACCTGAGCTAACCCCCAGCGCCTCAGCAGCCATCAGCCGTTACATCGTTCCAGCACACATCATCCGCTCCCTCGGTGTCTACAAACGCCGTAGTGCTCGATCAGACGCTGCCTAGCTCAGAAGCTGCTTCGTTTTTGCAGAGTCTGTCAAATACACAAGTTGAGTTAGGCTTTTCCATACGTGCTCCCTTTGTCTCTCCCTCGATCTTGCTCACAAGGAGATTACAAAAACATTTTACCGTTGTTCCGCCAGACGTGTGTCTGCAGCCCTTTGTTTTGCGTTCCAATTTTAGCAACACCAAAGCATGTAATGAGGAATTAATTTGTAGTATTAATCACCCCCCTGGCGAAATATATATATAGTCAGATTTATTATCATACATGTTGTGTAGGAAATAGTACAGTTAAAAGATATACATATGTATATATATATATATATATATATATATATATATGTAGCGCTCGTTTGCGGCTGGTAATTATTATTTTTGATTTTGTGTGGTGTGCCAGTGAATTGCATCTTCGGGCAGTGCTGCCGTCAGCTGAAGTCGGTATCTGGCCGACCTAATTCGGCGGCAACCAACGGATGATGACAATGATAGCAACACGTACCAACAACAACACTACCAACAACAACAACAACACTACCAGCAACAATAACACGTCGTCGTCCCTGGCCGCTGCCGCCGCCGCCGCCACACAATGAGTGATCTCATCTCAGCGGTTTCGAAGGCTGGGTGCTAGCCGACGATTTCCTGTTTTTCCTTGTTGTTGTTGTTGTTGTCTTCTTCTTCCTCTTCTCCTGCTTGTCCTTCTGCTGCCGCAGGGGACTAGGGCTAGGCTAGAATAGGCAGCGCAATATAGGGGTGGTAGGGATAATGGCAAAGGGAGGTGTGGGACGAACGTCTGCGCTCTAATGATGTGTCCAGCCGCCCGCTCGCCAGGCCGACCGCCAGCAGCAGCAGCATCATGATCATCGTCATCATCGCCAGCATCATCACCATCATCATCATCACCAGTCTCCTCATTCTGGCGGACCGATCCGTACCAGCCCCCAATCAACACCGGAACGCCAAGCAAGACGGTCACCACCGCAGCCAGGGGCGCGGCGGTGGCGGATTTAAACAGGCGTGACCACCACAGACCGGCAGACCTAAATACAGGCAGGCAGGCAGACGATAAAGCCATGCAAACAAGCAACCAGCTCTGCAACAACAAAGCTGCACACTAGTGTGTTGGCTAGCTGTTCTAGTAGCGGTGCTGATGAACGTGATGGCGGCGTGATGTCGATGGACACGTCGTAGTAGGTAGTAAGAATCATCAGCGCAACATCATTAGCAGCAGCAGCAATAATAAATTAGTGGTCGTCTTAATAGTAATCATGATGATGATGATAATGCTGATGCTGATGGTGATGATGATGATGATGATAGTGATAGTACTTCTACAAATCATAAGACGCAGTGGTAATGGAGCGAACGCAACTAGATCAAGTCGGGTCGCGATGCCTACCTAACTCCGACTCTGGTCGATGGTGTGGATGGACGAAGCCATCACAAGACCGTGCGGTTTGTGTCGATTTATACGCACAGATACGAATATTGATAGATAACTAAATATATAAGTAACGAGAGAGCTTAAAGGGAGAGAAAGTGAGATAGGACAGGGGCTTAGTAGCGTGTCAACGTGCTGTTGTTGTTATTATCATCATCATCATCCTGGTTATTATTGTTGTGTTACTGTTGCTGTGGTTAATCGTCGTCGCAACTATAGCTTATGTGGTGCTCATCGAAGCCCACCGCCGCTGTCCTATTTATGTTGTTGCTGTGGCCTTAACCCATGCTTGTTTGTTAATGGGGGCTATACGACAACGACGATGTCGTGATGGTCTCGAAGCCTCGCTTTCATGTTTCGAACGCCTCGTCTCGGCTACTTCGAGTGTGCACTCCGTTGCTTCTCTGCAAGTCTAAACTGAACGCAACACAGAAAGTCGGTCAGGCCCGCAAGGCTGAGGGTTAGAGTCAAGGTCTCAACATCAACACGCCCTTAAAGCGCGACTTCAACGAGATATACACGGAAGGGCACGCCTCTGTCACGTAGACCTTTATTTAGACCACCTCACGACTCATGGATAACAGTCAGTAACAACAGTCGATATGAGGGCAGATGATAGATCTCTGTTTGGGTAAGGTTCACTAGCAGAAAGCATGCGCTTGGATAAATGGGACGCTCATCTGTGTAAACCTGTTCTCACATTTCCAAAGTCGGACGTACTGCAATCACCTATCACTTCGAGTCGCTTGAATTGTTGATTAAGAACTTCCTTGTACGTGGAAGTGAGCAGTCAAATAAAATCTGATGACCATTCAAAGGTTGAATATATGTACACACGCACACACATATATATAAGAAGACAACGCCAAATTGGTTTAATATACGACAGTGATATATATATATATATATATATATATATATATATACACCCTATTATTATTTGTCTAGGATACCAGAATAGCGCGTCTTGAAGCCGCGCTTTATGTACCTGCTTCACTGCGAATTCCGGACCAGCAGCGTGGCTGATGCTTCGATTGGTACCACCTGTCACGGAGCTATTTCACTGATACGCCTCGTCGTGCGTGATGAAATCACGTAGCTCACGTCAGAACAACCGGCCGGCCCGGTTATGGCGGCCCGGTTTCCAGCACACAGCCTTCAAAGGAAAAAGCTCTGGAATCTTTTGCGGATCCATAGTTTGTGGGTCGTAGCAACGTGCGACGGCACAAGCATCATGACACATGAAGCTTGACGATCGAGAGCTCGTCGATGTATCTATCATCTATGTATTGACTTGGTCAGTCCAGTATGGACTTACCAACCAGTCCACTGGACTGACCGACGATACATCAGTGGAAGTTCTTCCTGGAAGCCTGGTTATTTGTTCTGGTCAATCTGGTGGATCATTGTTGATTGTCGATCAATGCGTACGTTAACAGCATCTGCCTGCTTTTACCACCGTCATCGTCGTTTATCGACGATAATCTTGTCGATAAGTCGATCGTGCGCTCGCATCTAGTAATGGCAACGGTGTCAATAGCGATGCCAATGTCGATGTTCCCCCTTGCTTGATCGGCTGTTTGGGTGGGTGGGCGAGTGGGTGCTTGGCGGTAACTCGGCAAGTAAATAAGCCTGTAAAGAAGTAAATGGAGAGATTGGCCGAGTCTCGAGATATAGCTATTGAGTCAGTGCCTGGTTTTAGCTAGGCTTAGCTAGCTGATCGACTAGCAGTGAGTGACCGACCATCTACGTCACCAAGTCAGTTCGAGAGCACAATTCTCAGGATGATTTCTGTCGGACACCGAGCTGAAGTTGTCGGCGTCTGAAGACGGCCGCTCTCTTGCCGTGATGATGCCGTGCGCTGGTGCCATCGCTGCTGTGGCCTCCCACTGCCTCTTATTCCCTATATATTCGAATGATGAGATCTATCTAATGATGAGAAGGGCAGTGGTGTAACACGGCGCAAGCCAACGCGACCACGACGTTCTGTCATTCGACCACTGCTGTTCTACGAAGCCGACGGAACAAAGGTTCAGCGACAACGACGACGATGATGACGACGACGACGACAACAACACGCACTTTTTCTTGTGTGTCGGTCAGTGTCCTCCAATGGTGTCTCTCCGTCCGCCGTTACACCGCCTGGTTATCCGCGGCCGCACTCAAGTTTGCTCTTTTAGTCGAGCTTCGATCGATTGGGACCGATTCGAGGTCCGGCGTCGAGAGAGTCGAAGCGGCCAGATACGACGATTTTCTCGTTTTTCGTTCAGACAGACATAACACTATATAGGAAAACAGAGTCCAGTAGCATATATATATGACAGACAACGAGATATTATAGACAGACAACGAGAATCCCAATGGCGATTACTCTCTTTCTCGCTGGCTTGCTCGCTTCGTTGACGGTCTTTCTCGTCATCCATCTAGATGACTATTATTCATTTGGTCTTTGTTCTTACCTTTGTATGTGTTATTCACCCCCCCCCCCCGTTCTCTCTCTTTAGTATATTTTATTCAGCCCCTCTCCGTTTCTCTCTCCAACTCTCTAGTTCTGGCTCTGTCTCAATCAGAGTATGATCTGCGGTATGTGGCAATCGTATCACCCATCATACATAGCCTGCATGCTCTACAACATAATGCTGATGATGATGATGATGATGATGAACCTGTTTAGTTAGCTGCAATGTGATACAGCGATCATTGACGACGATGATTGCGTCCGAATGTTTGATTGATTGAAATCGATCAATGGATCGATTGGCTGACCGATCGGGTAGTGTAGGTACTTAGCACTACCTGACGGCCGTCGACACACGTTTCTTGCCGAGTGCTCTTCAACTCTATCACAACTATGACAACTACTACTAATACTGCAAACGAAGGACAACCGAGTGGATCAGTATCACTGACTGATTGGACATCTTGAACAGGGCTTCCGGCGCTTCATAATGATTTCTTCAGGTTATGTTTACTTACGGCAACAGCCGTCCCCAAGTATTGTAGTTGTTGCCGTTGTTGTTTGTGTTGTTGGTACAATTGTTGTTGTTGATGTTGCTGTTGCTGGTGGTGGTGTTTTAGGTACTACTGTTGTTGTTGCTGTTGCTGGTGGTGGTGTTTTAGGTACTATTGTTGTTGCTACCGTTGTTGTTGTTGGTGTTCTTGCTACTATTATTGTTGTTGTTGTCTTGTTATTGGTGTTTTAGCTACTGTTGTTGTTGTAGCTACTATTGGGTCTACAAAAAAGTTTTTTTCGGTTTTTTTCATGATTCTCTACGGACAAAACCGAAAAAACTTTTTTTGTAGCCCTATATAATTGCTGTTGTTGTTGTAGCTACTATTTGTATTGTTACTATTATTGTTGTTTATTTCGTATGCTGGTATCAACGTTATCGCGGTCGAGTATGTATCATCGTAATACTAGAAGGATCGAAAGGCTTACTTCGATAGAAGAGCATGTTACTGTTGGTAGGTAGGCAAAGTGACTACGCCAATAGATCGCGCAATTGAAGCTGGAAGACGAGGAGCAATAATAATTAATTTGGAAGAAGAGAAACAGGAAGAGGAAGAAGAAGAAGAGGGAAAGAGAGAAACAGAGACAACTTTGAAGGAAAGAGGAAGCATCCCCAAAATAACACGCGAACAGCGAACAATGAGCAGCATCGTTTATTTAAGACTTTCCCTCCGTGGTTGTCAACGTGGTTGCGAGTGATCGTTGTTGTTAATGTTGTGGTCGCTGTCGCCGTCAATGTCATAAAAACCCATCATTCGTGTGACAGGATCGACGACATTATGGGTGGTAGACAGGTCACCATCCATACGTTCACACGGGTGCATATGTTTGTCTGTGTGACCATAGCGTGAAACTGCAGAAACCATGATGAAATGACAAACCATTACGTCTGCTGGCATATATATATATATATATATATATATATATATAAATATATATATTGGAACTCACAATGATGTCGCTTGCTTTTGAGCATGTATCTAAATGAAAACAAATATTTGAATGAAATGTTTTTCACCGTTGCCGGTAGGGGCCATCCCTGGCAGACGTGTTTGCTCAGTGTAACCTGCGTTCACGCGGATCACCGCTTCGATTCAGAGTCTGCCCCGAATCGAAGCGATGTTCGATTGACTGTTAAGCTCCTGCCCAACCCCAAACACTTTTCCGGGGTAGTCACCCCGCCAATATTTAGCGTGCACGGATGTGCTTTTGCACTGCTTCATGAGACGGACCCCATCATCAATACGAATCTGTAACGGTGTGGATCGAAACCGTGCACCCATGTGTCTTCTCCATAATCTCGAGACGCACGCGAATGCTGCACCACGTCATCGCCGGACTGGACCCAAACCCCGCGCCATATACACTAATCTAACGGATCTTCATCTAGGCTGTTAGGCTGACCGGCTAATCGAAGATCATGCTCGGATGTTCTTTCTGCCAGCCACTCCTGTACTGAAATGGCTTGTTTTATGTAACGCCGTTGCGCTGCCTTGCTTATAAAATAAAAAACTTACACACGCCTAGTTTTACGACACAAAGCTGTGCGGTTCCTGAAGTGTTCGTAAACAATCCAACCCCCGGAGTGGCACCCCTGGACAAGTAAAATTTGCCCCTTAGCAAGCCTATCGAAGTACGAGGATTGTACTCCTTTGCACCGCAGTTCTGAAGTTCTCGCGTAAGATACACGATTTTGTAGATCTTTTGTTTTGCGGCGCACATCTGGCTTTTCCGCGCACGCAGTCGCACTACAATACGCTGTCATTCATGCTACATTCAAGCCATCAGTTTTTTTACTTCCACTTCCATCCATATTCCTCCGGTGCTGGGGGGTCTATCCGACGCTTAGAGTTTCAAAAACAGCTGCTTATTGCTGCTGAAGTTCCTGGGACGCCTGTGTTCGGTCAGCCGTGGTGTGTTGGTGTACGTTGTTTTCCTTCTAACATGTGAAACGAGATCTGCTGTCGGCTGCTAAGCAGACAGCAGTTTAAAGTATGCTTCAAATATAATTATGGCTTAAAAATTACTACGACTACTACTACTACTACTTGTAGATCTGCTACTACTGATGCTGCAACTGAGGCAGACCGCCGCCAAAATGTGTGCCAATTTAAATAGACCCAATATCAACATAGACAGAGAGAAAGAAAAATGAAACATTTTGTCACATATCAAGCGATCAGGTGACGCAACAGCGGGCAGTGCACGCCGATCGCCTAGCAGCAAAGGTATCTAGCCCCTCGGTGGCAGCCAAGGAATTGAGCCCCCCGGTGGCAGCCAAGGAATTGAGCCCCCCGGTAGCAGCCAAGGTATCGAGCCCCCCGGTGTCGCCTTAAGTCGTGTAGGGGTCGTTTCGCGTGTCGGGCCGCCTTACCTTACGCCTACGGTGGTGATGGCCTACTTATCATCGTCTCGAAGTGTAGATGATAATAAATAATTCTTCATTCAGGAAAGCGTATGATATATTATTATTATCATTATTATTATTACTATTATTACTATGAAAATTACTATTCGGAAAGCCATGACTGTTACTATCAGCAGCGCCATTACCCACGTTATTGGCATTGTCAGCGCCACCATCAGGCTCTGCCCCGTCCAGAGCGAGGGACGCCGTCCGCCACCACACGCAGGGCTTATGAAATACTACAGCTACAGCCATTGGCCCACCCATCGATCAGCCGAACAATTATATTTCGGCTAGCTATTGATTAATGATTCGATGCGAGGAAAGGTGGTGGTCATCGACTTTCTCTCAACAGCGTTTACTACTCACGAGTCCCCGTCGAATCTATTCGACTCGAGCCATTCCTAAACACGCCATTCTATAGTGGAAAATTAAAAATTGGCAAGCGTAACAGCGTTTAAAAAAAAAAATGTTGCAATTGCTTGTGTTGCTTATATAGGTAAGCATGGCACGTATAAAATAATTTATTTTAATACATTATGTATATGTCACACATATCACGAAGAATTAGCTAAGCCTATGTGCCTAGCGGGCGTGTATTGTGACTATAACGTGTTCCGTTTTGATGAGGCCAGGCCGAGACCACTTTAGAAGTGCTTATATATATATATATACAACTCGTTTAAAATTTATTAATATTATTCTTACAATCATCGGCGGGACGGTGTTTTAAAAATTACAGCTAAGTTACCCAGGATCTGTTCGGTATCTTGATGATTTTTCCTCTAGTATGTTATATCTGCGTTATATATATATATATATATATATATATATATATATATTCGATTCATCATCATTTATTAAGGAATAAAAAATGTATTTATATATATATATATATATATATATATATGCCTGGTAAATAAGATTGGAATAATTTTGCGTAGTCTACGTGAGGAGGCCTCATAGACGTGCAGCACGGTGGCGCAGTTCGCTCACTTTCTAGCTACCAGCCCGGGTTTGTTATGCGGCATTATTCTTTAAGTGGTGCTGACGGACGATGGTATTTTTGTTGCGGTTGTTTATTATGATGGGATGAATAGATGCGATAGGATGCGATAGATGTCTTGATTAATAAATGACTTAATTCAATTAATAACGAATTACCGCTTGCGAACGCTACGAAGACAAAGAAAAGCATTGACAACAACAATTGACGCTGCTGCTGCTGCCGCCTCCACCGGCGACTATTTGACCGTTAACCGTACGCGAGCTACCCGCCGGTCTGTGTCATCTCTACCAAACCTTGCATGTATTATTATATAGTTTAGCAGCAGGATGTTAGCTCAGTCGATCATTCTCATAGCCAACACAACTCAACAACTCAATCGACTAATGATTGATGATTGACGAACGGTAAATCGATTGACTAAACGAGTAGAAATTAGTCAGCCCAACCGCTACATCGATAGGGCTGGTGATGCTGCTGATTTATTAAATAGACTGTAACTAACTACCTAAGTGCTGGACTGTGGATTACGCCGGTGACGGGAGATTGATGATAGCTTGTGCCTCAAGTGTCTTTGACAGACATCGAGCCGTGCGCTAGGTGCGCGACACACCTAGTCAACATGAGTCAATATATATTAGTACTGAGGTTGGCGGTGGAACAGAAGCGGTGGCAGATAGGCAACGGCCGGCGAAACAGTGATGTTGTCGTTTGTTGTAGCAGTAATCCCTGCATAATAATAATAATAATAATAATAATAATAATAATAATAATAATAATAATAATAATAATAATAATAATAATAATTTGAGCCGGGGTGGGTGGCAAAGCATGCGGAAGCCAGAAAACGCGTTAAATACACTGGACTGGAAACAAGATATACTTTCGTGCCTATTGCCATAGGAGACGCCAGGATCAATCAGCAAGGGAACCGAAGCATTTCTCAAAGATTTGAGTAAGCGAATTCAGGAGGTCACAAGCGACCTAAGAGAGGGTCAATTCTTGAGGCAAGCGTTGTCTTTGGCCTGTTTGCAGAGGAAACGCGGCATCTATTTTAGGCGCCATGGAGTGAAATAATTATTTAAAGAAGTTGCAATAATACGTTCATACCTCACAATTGTAACATTATTTAACATGTAATAAATAATAATAATAATAATAGCAGCCGAGAGGAGGTGGAGAGTCTCCAGTATCGCGAAATCCAACCTATACGACAGCCTTCCCAGTCGCGTGTGGAATGTCGTTGTTTTCACTTCCACACACGCGCTACTCCCCCTTCCTTCCCTCTCTCTCTCTCTTCCCCTTTGCTCTCCCATTTTCTCCCTCTCTCTTAGTCTCTTACATCTATCTATTTCTATTCCTGCTTGCTCTTTCTCGTAGTTCGTGTTACGTATTTTTTTAATATTACTATGGCTTGTCGCCTATGCGCGTCATGGCTAGTCATAAAGGATCGCATTAATGGTTGATGCGCTCTTCGTTGTTGTCGTTGTGGTTGTTGTTGTTGTTATTGTTGTTGTTGTTGTTGTTGTTGTTGTCGTAGTTGCTCTATTCGTTGGTGTTGTTGTTGCTGCTAGTGATGTTCTTGTACTTGTTCTTGATGTTGCTGTTTCTTGTTGATGCTGCTGTTGTCGTTGTCGTTAACGAAAAGGCACTACGCAAAATGACGCAAGGTGTGATGACGCTTTTTCGCTGTTGCGGCATTGGTAAAATAATGGTTTCTCTTTGGTTATTGTTGCCGTTGTCATCGTCGTCGTTTTTGGTGCTGCTGCTGTTGTTATTGTCGTTTACCGTTGTTGTGCATTTCGAATGTTTGCCAAGTGGCATGTCGTGTAAGGCACAGTGTTTGTTGTTGCTGTTGTTGTTGCTGTTGTTGTTGTTGTGTCCTTGCTGTCCTTGTTTTCGGTGCTGTCTTCTGTAAGGCTGGCTAACAACCTGCAGGACCACCGCCATTCAGCTGATCCTATCCATGTATTAGGCCCCCGTAGGCCGTCAAAGATGATCCTAGTCAAGATCATCATAGTAGTGACGACAATAAGCGTCGTTGTAGTATAATGGTAGTAGCGTCTCGGCGGCAGGTGAATAGCTGGCTGGCTGGGCGTGTCCAGGGCAGGGCGGTGTAATAAGGTCTGTCCGCCAGGCCACACACGGCCTATCACAGGACCTAGTTAGTTAGGTAGGCCGGATCGGTGGCCCGGCCAACGCCAGCGCGTGAGGGACGTTCGGTCGGATCCGTAAGAGACTCGGGCCACATGTTGCCCGAATGTTGTTATCGGATCATACGGTTGGAACGACGGTGCTGTTGAGCGACGCCGCTGAGAGGCGTCGGCATTCCGCCGTGCCGTTCGCCCGCCGCTCGACGTAGTTGGAATAGTTTCTTCGAGATTCGCTTGTTGTAGTGAGCGTCGTCGGCGGCGGCGGCGTCATTGTGAGGCAGGTCTAAGTCTATTTACTGTCTCTTTATGCGTCTGCTGTCCACGTCCACGTAGATGTTGGGGTTGTTGTTGTTATTGTTGTTGCTGTGTTGTTATTGTCGTTGCTGTGTCGTTATTGTCGTGGCTGTGTTGATGTTGTTGATGCTGTTGTTGTTGATGATGTTGTTGTTGCCATTGTTGTTATTATGTTAAATGGTCGAAAATAGGTCAGTCATCTCAGCAGTGGTTTTCGCTTAGCAGACGATTGGCGAGGCATTGATCGTGCGTGAGAAAAGAGTACGGGCTAGATCGATAGAAGAAAAAACAGGTTCGACGCAGAGACGGCAACAATTAAGAATACGGCGCGGGCGTTGGCGCCTTCTAGACGGTAACGGCCGTATTATCGCCTTTGAGTGCAACCTGTGATTCTGTTTCGGGCTAGCATACTGCTCTCTTGTAATCTCGGGGGAAATAGGAAATGTGCCGTCTTTATGGGGTAGGCAGCCGTTTAAGTTGTACGCAACCGTTTTAAGACTAAATAACAACAACAACGACACGAACACGGCAAAAGTATATGCAGCTATTGCATTTATTCCCTTTGAGTACACGATATCAACGGCCCAGTCAAACTAAATTCGTTCACATCCCTAACACGCACATCCCTCTTCTCTTTCGCAGCCAACCAATATTGACGGTCATTGCCGAATTTGTGACCATTATTTAAGCATTTACTTGAAAAATTTAAAGTGGTTAATACAATAACGACGCGACGGAATGAGGAAGATGTCCGGCGATTGTGGCACCAATAGTTGTGAGATCGATCTCGCTGCTACGCATGTCCTTCCGAAGCAATATTTCCTATGAAAATCGTGACCAAAATTATAATAGATAAACAATTCCAATATTAACTCAGCACAGAGGTACATATCGACTCTTTGAGGCTAAGCGGTTGAAAATTGTGCGGCCTTGCAGCCTTAGGCCGACGCCGTTATTTTTTTTTTGGATCAGAAATTCGACTGTGGATGTATACGTGTAAGTGACTTATCGTTTATATAGTCATTTAACCTAACTGCGAAGTTAGTTACCCAAAAACGACATGGGTAACTATTTGGGACCGTGTAGCTCGGCAACGCATAGGCACGGCTCCATACTCCATAAGTGACGCTATAAGTGGCGCCTACTTTCGGGCTCAACGGCAACGGACAATAGAGCCAATTTAGATCCAGCTTACGGAACGAATACACCGGCTTAGAGTATCATTACCAAATATTCAGAATGCCTCATTTAAAAAAGGTAGTATGTGAACCTACGGCTCACACGTCTCTTTTTGCCATTACCCAATTACGCGTACTAAAGTTCCTACAGAAAGAGCTATCAGAGCAGCAATGAGGTGATATGCACCGTTGGCGTAGTATTTTGGTTTAAGGATTCGGATTCGGAATATTTTACTCGTGGCAATTCAGGATTGTTGGACTAGAGCTTCGAGGGTGATCAATAAAAGGTACACGGTCTTTGTCTGTCTGCTGTTTGTATTCCATGCTGATCCATGTAGTCTATATACTAGTATCTATAATAAATCTTAAAAAACGTATGTGTATGCTTGTCCGCTGCATGTTTATATGATGGTAAAACGTGTCAATGTATATATACGAG
Organism: Dermanyssus gallinae; assembly: GCA_003439945.1. Taxonomy (NCBI): domain Eukaryota; kingdom Metazoa; phylum Arthropoda; class Arachnida; order Mesostigmata; family Dermanyssidae; genus Dermanyssus; species Dermanyssus gallinae. The sequence goes on from QVRM01001622.1 coordinate 562,712, forward strand.
AACGGATCCGCAAGTTCTAGTACTTTGAATTTTGCCGCCAGACAGAAACCTTCAAGGTTTTCCGGTGTGTTTTACTTAGAAGCGCCATTTATCCGCAACACACGGGTCAAATTTCTGCATTAAGTTGTATGTAAAAAAAAGCATCTATTCTTCAGTAGTGAACATATTACGAACTGCTTATGGTGATCAAACAGTTTCCCAAAACACTGCGTATACATGAAACCATCGATTTCGCGATGGACGTGAAGATGACCTCAGTTCGGGAAGGCCTTCGACGTCAATAAGAGCAGAAAGCGTTGAAAAGTTTGTGATATCGTCTTCAACAATCGCCGAATTACTATCGGGACCGGGTCCATGTGACTTTTCATGTTCCCACGAAAACAAAATTGCAGAAACAACGTTACGAAATTTTAGAGGAGATAAAGAAAATCGCATGAGCAATTCAACCGATTCCGAAAGACGCGTTTAAAAAATGTTTGGAAAAGTGGAACAGAATGTAGCAGAAGCGCATTGCAGCGGGCGGGAGCTACTTTGAAGGAAACAAAAACACTTTGGATAATTAAATAAACATTTTTTGTGTTTAAAACTCGAACTTTTCGATCCGCCCTCGTATATGGAGAGAGAAATAAACTGAAAGTTTTAGCCATGGCGGTAATATGATGTATATAGTTTTAGCGTAATATGTTTTAGTCGGGCTTGTGAGCTTCTCTTGGATTGGCAGGGCAATTGTTCCCGTGGACGGCGCGCGTGTTCCGTTCCAAAAGAACCCTTCTCTCGCCTCTGAGACATACAGGTACAACACATTTCGTTTGGTTTCACTAGATCACCGAAAGAGCAAGCATATAGCGGCAGACATCTTTGACTTCCAAACGGAGTTCGTTCTAGGACACTCAGTCAAGCACGCCTATTAGGACACTAACCCCAGCCTATTCAGATATTGTGACATGGCTCTTTTTCATATACATATATATATATATATATATATATATATATATATATATATATATATATGGAAAAACGGCGGTACGTACCTGTTGTTATTGACACTGGTAGATGCCGTATTATGAAAGATGAAAATACGTTATAGTATGTTGCCGCCGATTCCGACCTCGGCTTTCCGGACTGACTGAAGGACTGGACGGACGACGGGTTGATGCAGGAGTTTGTGGCTACACTTATCGTTGCAAATGATCCGCACGGCACATTGGCACGATTACGTGTCCGCAACGAGCGGCAATTCTTAGAATGCCTAGTGTGTTAGGTGAATTATCTAGGCCTGGTGTTATCTTCAGGAACCGCTGTACCTTGGCTACTGGAAGCTCGCTGGCGCTCTTACTGCGTTTCACGCCCTCTATCGGAGTATGATGTATATCACTATTGTGGTGTTCCGTTGTCGTTCAACTAGCGAGCACTTTAAACCCGGGAGATGGAAGGAGGATTTGTTGTCCGATAGAGCAGCGGCTTTCGATCATTCTATCTATATAGCTCAGGGGCGGTTGATCCGGGATCACTGGATACTATGGGACTGGTCTACCCAGACTATATAGGGCGTGCCATATATATATATATATATATATATATATATACAGTGGCGGGGAAATTAGTCTTGCCGACGGTTTCAAAAATATAGGGAGATCAAAAGTTTGGTCACAAAGCGACCCGTTCTATCATCGTAAGGATATGACAGTGATGACACGTGAGTTTAAATATAGTATCATTGCAGCACCGTCTGGTCGTTTACAGGAAGCAACCGGAAAAAAGAGAAAGCAAGCGCGAATATTTTTGTAGATCCAACTTTTAGTTGATAAGTCAGAGAGCTAACCCGACCGACCGGCCGGCGGTAGGATGCGATTGATTTGCCCGTTTTTTTGTTGTTAAATAATGATAATCCCGTGAGACTATGGGGCAGAAATATACGGTTGTCCCTGCGCAGCGTGAAGAAAGTGGCTCTAAGCGACACATATAATGCTATATGATAGAAGATCAGGTATTATTGGAATGATGATGCGAAAAGACCTATGAAACAAGGAGCAAGAAAGCCAGATAGGATTCCGCATCTGCTCCAACCTGCTGTGCTAAGAGGAGGTTTGTTTTTGTGCCTTCGAAACGGCAACGATCTGGCGGTGCATGAAGTCCGTTGCCGCTGCTAAATGTCGTCATGGTGCGCTTATCCGGACAGCATTCCTAGATGCAGAGACATCTTGAAGCTACGTCCGCCACCTATAGCGCGTATGTTTAAAGTTTTTATCTTGCCCTGTTTGTTTATGTTTGCATAGGATTTCGAACAACTTATACATCTGATTCGCGCGCGGGTCAAACGATCATTCGTATATATATATATATATATATCCATATATATATATATATAGCTGAGTGTGAAAGGTGTAGCGGAAATGGCCGACTCTGGCACTAGGTGTTTCGGCGAGTTCATTTCTGGCGTGACACATACCTTTTCGAGGCGCTTTTTGTCTAATTTGAGAAGATTTGGGCTGATGCAGAAATAAATACATATTCGTTCTACCTAATGCAGGTAGGCATGCCCACTGACAACGTTAACTGCACATTCCCTTGACGAGGAATTTTATTTGCAACAAAGCAGTGCTCTCGAATATGCTTGAAAACATGTATATATATATATATATATACATATACACATACATACATATATATTCCTTACATACATGGGTCCACATATAGTTGCGCTATTTGTGTTTTGTGGTATATCGGTGCCACTTTGCATGCGTTCGTCGTTTTCACGATACCGCGTATATGTATTACGTTTCCGCATTGCTGTTGTTGTGGAAGAGCTCGAAAATAACTTTGCCATATGCAATAGCTGTCGTAGCACCCCCGTGGGGTGACGGGGTGCGGGAGAGGCAAATCGTGGTGAGCAGCACGCAGTACGAACTACCCCCAGCTTAGCGTAGTGTGCGAAGCGTGCTTGCTAAGCTTGCTAGTGTCATGGTTATCGTTATATGACTGTGCTGGGCTGTTTACGGCTGCGCAATGTTATTTGGCGTCGTGGTCACCGCCGTTGGGGGTATTGTCGCTGCTATTCCCGCTGTCCCGCTGTTGTTGCTCGGTGTCGCTCATTGTTGTGACCGCGGTCGTGTTTTTTTGCGCCTTTGGTGTGGGCGATATGACGTTACAACGACAGTACTTGTCGTGCCCAAGAAGCATCAAGTGTTTTTATGTGCGATTCTTTTTTGTCTTTCGACTGAGTGGTCATTTCATTAGCAACTTAGCATTCGGGACTCTTGCAGAAAGCAGCGGCGACGGCAGCGACAGATCGAGACCAGCACGTGCCTGTAACAACCTGATAGAAACAAACAAGACACTCTAACATCCCAAAAACCTTCGGCGAATACCATGGCACTGCCACTGGTAGTGCCGTGTTCGATATTTAAATAGATTAAATAGCTTGCTACGGGATTAAGCTGAACTGGAATGACTTGACAAAGAGCTAGATAAATACTCCGATATACGTGGCAAATACTGCGTCTATGTCATAGAGCATGCCATAGAGGATGCCCGCTCCAGGCCGCTCCGGTGAATGCAGAGCCATGTGCTAGTTATCAGTTATCTGGCTCGCTCCTAACATATACGCGTTATGTATGTATGTATATATATATATATATATATATATAGGGCTACAAAAAGTTTTTTCGGTTTTGTCCGTAGAGAATCATTCAAAAACCGAAAAACTTTTTTGTAGACCTAATATATATATATATATATATAAACGTGCAAGAATCTACCGGTTCAATTAAATAATAATGTGAAAATAAACAAGAGTGCTACTTAGTTATTCGGTGCTGGTATCGTTGCAGTAGTAGTAGTAGTAGTAGTAGAGATGGTCATTGTAGTAATACTAGGTGCAACTGGCAACAGCGACTTTAAATGTATTCAGTCGAAATTGTCGAAACCTTCAAGCCGATAACTCCCTTCTGGCTCTCTGTGTTTCTTTTCCTCTCACTCGCTCATTCAGTTTTTTACGTTGTATGGCCCCCGCTGGCTGCTAGTCCCGAGGTCCCACTTCTCTCTATTAGCAAGGTAATGTTGTTGTTGTTGTTGACGTTAAAAGAGTGTAGTATTATTAAGGGTCAGCTACTGTCCGTCGTGCTGCCAATATATGTGTACCAACGCTGCATACTCTCTGTGCACGTGCACTCGAAAAGTGGCCCGATATGCGCACAAATCATATCGAGAAAATCAACCAGACAATCTAGCCGAACGCCGTACGGCAGCCACGGCAGCAGCATCATCAAATGTGGCCGCCTTTGGTTGGTTATGTGTCGTCACATGGGTGCCTTATCATCTTTCCGCACTACATTAATGATCCTCATTCAATCATTAATCATTAAATAATTGTGGTCAATCAGCGAGTTGGTTGATCTAGTTCTATCTCTTTTCTTTCTTCTCCGCATACGTATGTCTAATCTTTATTTCACGACCAGTCTACGGATTGGTGCAGTGAATGAATGAATTCAACACCTACTGCAGCAGCAGCAGCAACGATATCGACAATACACTCGTGAAATTTTTGTAACGCTCTTTGTATCACGCTGCGAAGATAACTAACATTCAATTATATATATATATATATATATATATATATATATACATATATATATATATATATATATATATATATATATATATTGAGCAAAATGGCTTAGTGGCAAAGCCTTTGCCTTGCATTCGGGAGGCCTGGGTTCGAGACCCAGGCCCTGCCACTCTTAAATTGGATTTCATGGTTTCCAATTTAGACAACGTAAATGTTGGAGTGGATTAGAAATCGGTCATAACATGAAAATATCGTACACGGTCATTATTAGCCTTATGGAACAAAGCAAAAAAAAAAATATATATATATATATATGAAGGCGAGCACTGCCGAGTGTGCAAACGTATTGTAAATGATTAATAAATCATCACAGTATTTTCTATATCTATGTATAGAGCATACAGCAACAGTAATGATTAACTGGATGACGTGATTTCTGATCTGTGTGTGTTGTGTTGCGTTGCGTCCGTTCAGGATCTGGAGTTCCACGGCGTCATGCGGTTCTACTTCCAGGACTCGGACCAGCGTGTGGTGACGAAGTGTCTTCGGGTGGCCAGCTCGGCGTGGGTGCGAAACGTGGTTCCGACGCTCATCGAGAAGTTTCGGCCGGACATTGGCATGCTGACTCCGCCCGACTATTCGCGGTATGCCCTGTACGAAATCCACGAGAACGGCGAGGAACGCAAACTGACCGATGACGAACGCCCGCTCATTGTCCAGCTCCGCTGGCACGAAGATGACCGCGAGGGCCGCTTTCTTTTCCGCCGCATAGACGCGAAAAGTCACGTGAGTGTCTCGACTGTTTTTCAGCAATTCATTAGCTATAATATAATGTATGTATATATATACTTAAAGCAATAAAAATAATTATATATATATATATATATATATATATATATATATATAATTACGATTATCTAGAGTTCGGCTGTTGCGCCACTGCCACCGTTGTTCTTGTTGGCGTATCGCTGCATATCGTAGTCAACGATGATGGATTATGACTGAATGGCTGTTATCTACGTAGTATAGTCCAAATTATTATTATTATTATTATTATTATTATTATTATGATTAGATGTGTGTCATTGGCTCGGCGCGTTGACACTCCGTTTCGCTTTTATATCGCAAAAACGCACCAGTTGGATGCCCACGCTCGTACAGAATAGAGCTTGGCTCAGAGCTTGGCTTAGCTAAGCCACCTGTGCGACTAGACTAGATGAAGCTTCCCAGCTATCTCATCCAGTTTTCGCCCCCAGGTGTCGCTTATGGTGAATGAATCTCTCCCGTTCGTTATACGATCCTTGCATTGGATGTAAGCGACGACCGGCCGTCGCAGATTAAGCATATCGAGTACGCCGAACCGACAAATAGCTGTATTTGAACTTAATAATATATATATATATATATATATATATGCCTAAGTTCATTCATCTGGCTCACACACGCAGAGTGAGACAGTCTAAAGTTGACATCATCGAGCATCATTGGCATGTAGCAAATGCCACGTCGGTTTCTGTTTCCAAATGACTTGTTCGAAACTATATGGAATTCCAGGAATTGACTACACAGCCAACGGAACGGTGTTGTTACCTGAACCCTGACTCTAGCTACCACGTGCCTAACTCAGTTAGACAAGTTTCGATATCTCCCTATTTTACTTAACAGTTTACTACTGTTTGTAATGTCTGCTATATCATTAAGCACCCCCAGTGCTGACGTACGTCGACGCATATAGGTTGCTTGTGCTTACTGAGCTTACACGTATTGCGCAATTCTGCTGAAAAATGCACGCCACGCCAGAGAATACAAACCAGGTTTCTAGGAAGCTTGCCCTCGAGATGCTCTCGTGACATTGTGGCCGTAAATGTTCTACCAAACATTCCATTAATCATAACTAGCTACGGCTGGCAACAAGCTTATCAGTAGGATATTCGTGTTCCAATCGATCCTGTTACATCGGCACCAGCTTGCTGCACTATGACCATCGGCTGATTTTCCCACGAATCTTTCCTCGTTTTGTTGTTGACCAGTATGGTATGTCAATGCCCCGAGGGCACGAGTAAATTTAGTGCTACATCAGTGCGACAATTTCTTACACATATATATAGAGAAGTGGATTGTATGCATGCGTGCACTGGTGGACAAAATGCAACTATATATATATATATATATATATATATATATATATATATATATATATATATCAAGTATTGACTCTCCTATGAGCTGAGGAGGGCACGTTGTGATATCGGTGTGACCTGGCACAATTTGATTTGTGGAGCAGCGTCTTATACTGCTTTCTTCGCCACCAGACCGTCTCCGGTCTTATCATATACAGCTGCAATTAGCGTTGTCTTGATGCTTTGGCCACTGCTGCTAATTGCTTTGTAATTGTATGCATAAATGTGCATTCACTGTCACCACTTTTTTCATAAGGGGGAAATGCTTTCACGAATTCATCGAATAGATGAGGTAGTGTGGTATAACAACAGCAGCAAAAGGCGATATTTGCCACATGTACTACCTACTAAACTTCGCCTCTATATGCGCCGAGATGGTGCAATTTCTGAATACTGCTTCAGTCACTTCTTCTTCCTTCTATTTTTAGAGCTACGCGACATGAGAGACCATATCGTGGCTTGAACCGAACTCATCAGGTCGATAAAGCGTCCCGCGAAATTTTGGAGATCAGGGTCCAGAAGCTAAAATTTTAAAGAGTGCCTGCACCCTCTGAACGAAGTTCGAACCCTTAGGGAGTGCCTGCACCATCTCTCTCATGTTACGAGAGCAACACACCCGAAATGGCGTGCGAGGGGGCTCTCTCTTAGCCACTAAACATCTAATTGACTCATCAAAGATGTGCTATGCGTCTTTCTAAGGAAAAGCGCTGAAAGATGGGAGAAAGCAGGTATCGCCTGTTACGGCACCCGATACGGCCAATTTCTAAGGCTTCCATGTCACGCAGAAGGGAAGTGGATCAGTCGAAAGCGTAAGAGAGTGGGCTCCTGGGCCCCGACCGGGCCACTTCTCTCGATGAAGAAGATCTCGATCAAGACTCGGGTTATGTTTTCTCTGGACATGGTTTATTCTGGTGATTTTTCATTACCCTAACTCGGATACTGCCGAGTGGATCCAGAAGCGCCCGCGAGCGCCTCGTGGCATATTGCAGAGCACTGCTTCTGTAGCAGGCCTTGAAGGCAGCGCCTATCGCGTCTGGGGTCTCTCTGGTTAGCGTAGGAGGGGTGTTCTTGAAGCGCCGAGATCTCCAAGATCAAGAGGTTTCAGGGTATTTGGCGGGCAAAGACTTAAGCCACCGTCGTGGCAATAGAAATCATCACTACTACTACTGCTACCACTACCACCTCTATCCCTTCTACTGCTCCGGCTGCTAGCGTCAGACACTTAATAGTCAGCCATTGCAACTATTCCTCGTTACTGGCATCGTTTGCTATGGCGGCGGAAGTAGCGTGTGGTTGAGATACACCACCGCAGCAGACTAGTGGTGTCGATTTGGTTGCTTTGGCTGTTGTTACTAGTATTATTATTATTATGATGATGTTTATTATTATTATTATTATTATTATTATGGTTGTTCTGGCTGTGCTGATGTGGTTGCTGTGGCGGCGGCAGCACCTCCGCTGAACGGCGTGGCCAACCGGTTCCACCGATACCGACTCGCTGTCTGGCCGGCTGCAGGCAGGCAGGCAGCTCTCATTTGTTGTTACTCGTTGTTTTGGAACGAACGACGGAATACGAACCGCGACGAAAGCGAACGAACAACGGCGATGCTGCTGCTGTTGCTGCTGCTGACACGTATAGATCATCTGCGGTCACACTGCCAGTAATGGCAGCGCAAGCAGCTCTCGGAAGAATTGACGAACCGGGCTGGTGGGGGGCGCCCCGTTCCACAATCAGAGTGTACGAGTTGTCGTTAACGTATTGATCGACGGCCTGGCGGACTGGCTGGGCGAGCTCGATCAATCGAGCGATCGATCGATCAAACGAACGCTATGTACGATCTGCATCAGTTTCCTGCATCTTTCCCTACCTTCATCCCAATTTTCCTTCTTCTCTGCTCATATTTTCCCTCTCTATTTCTGCCCGCCGTTTACTCGTCGTTCCACTGTTTGATGTACGGCTGTCGTCGTCGTTGTTGTTGTTGTTGTTTACTGCGTTTTACTGCAGAAAATGTTGGCCGAAGGGTTGTTGTTGTCGTCGTTGTTATTGTCGTTGTCGTTGTTGTTGTTGCCGTTGTTGTTATGATCGTCGTCGTTGCTGTTCCGGCTGTTGTTGTTGTTGTCGTCGTCGTCGTTTGGTCCAGTAGTGTTTTTCGATCGGACCCTGACCCGGTCCACCATCGTTCCTAACGCTGCCGGCTGCCGTAGCGGCGGCGTCATCATCCACGACGCCGAAGACGGCCGTGATGAAGATGGTGACAACGACCTGCACTGGTAGTGGGGGAGAAGTACCTGGAAATGGTGCCCGCTCGTCGTCTGCTGGCTGCCTGCTGCTGCTGCTGTTGTTGTTGTTGCTGCTCCTTCTAGCGGTGTTGCTACGCCGGCAAACGGTTGGCTGTAGCGGTGTCTGTCGCTCGTGTCGAAAATTTGTTCCACGTTCCATGGATAGTGGTGATGTAGATGCCGACGCAGATGTATAATAGGTGTCGATGATGTTGTTGTTGTTGATGATTTTATCGTTGTTGTTGTTATTGTTGTTGTTGTTGTTATTGCTGTTGTTGGTGTTATTGTTGTTATTGCTGTCGTTGTTGCTGTTCGGTGATTCTTGTTGCGCTACCGCTGCCTGTCCACCCGGTCCACCATGGATCGCCCAATTGTGTGATGGCTGCCTCATTTGCTGGATTGCTTTGCGGTGACCGGTGTCCGTCAATCGGTATTTGTGTCTGCTCTCTTCTCGTTGCGTTCGTCTTCTGCTACTGCTGCTGCCGCTGCTTCTGCTTCTTGTTCGCTTTGTTCTGTTGCATTTTATTCCTCCTTTTTGTTGTGTCTCCTTATTCTGCTACTTGTTGTTCTTCCAACTGCTATTTGTGTCTCCTTGTTCGTCCTTGTTTTTGCTTCGTTCGTTTGTTTTCGTTACTTCCACCGCCACCTCCTCCTCCGCCACCGCCGCCGCTACTAACGCAACCACTGTTCAGGTTCTCCTGGATCAAGCCTGGATCCATCAACCCAAAATCGATCAATTAATTGTCATCAATGATTGTACATAGTGACGATGGTGAGAATGATAACGACGGTGATGGCGATGATGATGATGCTGATGCTGAAAACGATGTCGTCCATCACGACTCACCTACTCGGCCACTAACTATCCGTCACAACTTTGACTACGTCCATTGCCGGTTTGTACTACTACTTGGCGGCTACGACATAGTTGCTGCTGCTTCGACAGCTACTATGATTAAATGAACGGCTGCCGCATCCACAAACACTACCACCACCAGCGCTTCTACAGGCGTTCTTGCGAACGAGGCGTTACTTAGCTGGCGATCAAGCCAGACCTGACCGGCGATTCGGCGAGACTTGTGGTGGTGGTGGTGGCTATCATGTCAGAGAGTTGTGATGGCAGCGACAATCTAGCGAGACCTGCGGCGGCAGTTTAGCGGAAATTGTGGTGACGATCAAACCAGACCAGTGGCAATGGTGACGATCTGCCGAGATCTATGGCGATGACGATCTAACGAGACTTATGGCGATCTGCCGAGTTCTATGGCGATGGTCTAACGAGGTCTGTGGCAAGGTTCAACGAGACCTATGGCGATTGCAACCGAGCAAAGTGGCAAAGCCATTATTTGGTTGCACGTCGTTGGGGCACGGCTTGGGCTCAAGCTCTCGACCGGCCACTTTGAGGTTGGTTCTGCACGGTTCCTAACTGACACAAGGTGAATGACGGAGTGAACTATAATCGGCCATAATTGGACAAAAAACGACAAACGGGGAGCACAGATGTCTCAATGAAATAGGTTAGACAGTGCATTTCACTCCTTTACTCCTGTACTATTTGTTTTTATCTTTAACGAGACCTATGGCGATCCAATGAGACCTATAGCGATCCAGTGAGACCTATAGCAATCCAGTGAGACCTATAGCGATCCAGTGAGACTTTAGCGATCCAGTGAGACCTATAGCGATCCAGTGAGACCTATAGCGATCCAGTGAGACCTATAGCGATCCAGTGAGACCTATAGCGATCCAGTGAGACCTATAGCAATCCAGTGAGACCTATAGCGATCCAGTGAGACCTATAGCGATCCAGTGAGACCTATAGCAACCCAGTGAGACCTATAGCGATCCAGTGAGACCTATAGCAATCCAGTGAGACCTATAGCGATCCAGTGAGACCTATAGCGATCCAGTGAGACCTATAGCGATCCAGTGACACCTATAGCGATCCAGTGAGACCTATAGCGATCCAGTGAGACCTATAGCGATCCAGTGAGACCTATAGCGATCCAGTGAGACCTATAGCGATCCAGTGAGACCTATAGCGATCCAGTGAGACCTATAGCGATCCAGTGACACCTATAGCGACCCAGTGAGACCTATAGCGATCCAGTGAGACTTATAGCGATCCAGTGAGACCTATAGCGATCCAGTGAGACCTATAGCGATCCAGTGAGACTTATAGCGATCCAGTGAGACCTATAGCGATCCAGTGAGACTTATAGCGATCCAGTGAGACCTATAGCGATCCAGTGAGACCTATAGCGATCCAGTGAGACCTATAACGATCCAGTAGACCTATAGCATCCAGTGAGACCAGTAGCGATCGAATGAGACCAATAGCGATCCAGTGAGACCTATAGCGATCCAGTGAGACCTATAGCGATCCAGTGAGACCTATAGCGATCCAGTGAGACCTATAGCGATCCAGTGAGACCTATAGCGATCCAGTGATACCTATAGCGATCCAGTGAGACCTATAGCGATCCAGTGAGACCTATAGCGATCCAGTGAGACCTATAGCGATCCAGTAAGACCTATGGCAATCCAGTTAGATATATGCCAACCCCGGGGAGACACATGGAGATCTAACGAGATGCATGGCGATCTAACGAGATGCATGGCGATCTAACGAGATGCATGGCGATCTAACGAGATCCATGGCGATCTAGCGAGACCTGTGGCGATCGAGGATATCGAGACGACTGGCACGCACGCGCAGCAGTGTGACGTTGTCTGATCAATAGGTTCTCAGGTTCATCAACCGCATCATCATCATCACCATTATCATCACCATCAGTGTCGCACCGGGTTCGTGGCCGCCGTGATCTGTGCGATTCAATCAATCAAGCCTGCCGCGTTGGTCATTGCCGCTTCGAGAGCACTTACGGCGTTGTGTGCTACACATATGTATGTTGCTGCTGCTGCTGTTGATAATGGTCGTCGTGGTCGTAAGAATGCTTCTGTTGTTGTAGCTGATGTCTCTGTTATTTCGTTGGTGTTGTTGTTAGCATTGTTGTTGTTGTCGTTGTTGTTGTAGCTGATCTTTTGTCGTGTTGTTGTTGTTGCAACTGCTGTTGCTATTGCTATCTTACTAACAATGTCTGACAGTTCACACTCAACGACGTGTTAGATGAAATAGATACTACGTCTGTCCGCTCGTCTGCCTACCTATCTGTCTGACTGACTAGAATTGAAAAGGCGGTATGGTTAATGACTACTGTCTAACTTGTCGGGAGTTCCCATCGTTGAACATGACAGGGTGGGCGGCGCGCGAAATGCGATGGCAATACATGAATCCCATACTCACTCTGCCTAATCGGCAAGTGGCGTACAGCTTTTGCTGTGGCGATGCAATCGGTTCGAGATGAACAAAAATACAACAACAACAAAAACAACATTAATAATAATAATAATAATAATAATAATAATAATAATCCACACCGACAACGGCGAAGGAATGCGAAAGTACGTAGTGGTGGTGGTGGTGGCTAATGAATACGTCGAAGACGGTTGCGATGGCACGTCAACGCAAGAAAGATGACAAGCGGCCGCAAGTAACCGGGTCGGCAAGAAAAAAACCGACGGCAACAAAAAAAGACAAACAATCAGGCAGCAATCAGGGAGTGGTGTGTGGTTGACTTGATTCAGCACCGTGTTGCTCCGTGCATGCACCGTTTCGATGTTTTCGATATAGTTTAACTCGTCCGATGCGCTGAGATGCGGCCGAGAATATACGTTCGCTTTCTTAAACTAGTGGTAAAGGTGCCGTCAGTCAATCAGTCATTCGATCACACCCCATCCGACCCGCCACCCCATCAGGCATCCCCCATCCGACCAGCCACTGATCAATCGCCAGATGATGACCACATACTGACCGGATGGGTCCAGTGCACCAGTTGGAAGACGGCACGGCAGCAAGAACACGACAAGATCACTAATAACTGACTGTGTTCATAATCGTAAACACAGCACCGTCATGCATCATTGTCGCAGAACGTAACTACAACCATTCCGGGCATGACAAACATTCTTTTAGATATGTACAGTAGTAGCGTAATAGTAGTAGTAGTAGTAGTGGCGATATGGCGAAATGCCATCTCATTTCTCACGGTGCTTAAGCGACATGTGTCGCCAGGCTCTATCACTGTCACCATCATAGGGAAACGACTGCTGTGTATCTATCTTCTGAGCTTGTGAGTGAAGTTGCTCAACGCCCTACGTGGCTCCGGTATTTGTCTTGCATGCATATATATATATATATATATATATATATATATATATATATACTTTATTACTGTACATTTGATCTTGTTATAGGTTTGCATCATATACGAGTTGAAATGTAATTCATTAGTAAATTATTTATTTTCTGTAGAATACATTATGTATATGTTACACATATCACGAAGGATTAGCTGCGCCAGTGTGCCTAGTATAGTGACTATTACGTGTCCGTTTCGTTTACCCTAGATGAATATTTATTTAATCTTTCAAAGTATTCTTGTTCCCTTCGAAATGGCTTCCGCCCGCTACAAGTGCAGGCCTCTTCCACCGGACGTGCTCGCGCAATGTTCTCAAACTTTTCTGTCAGTATTCTTATTGGTCGTAGAAAGAAAAAAAATCTTGAAAACGATTCCCCTGTAGTCGAAAAACATTAAAAAGTGCCTTGGTGTAAGATCTGCTCTGTCTGAACTTTTTCGATCGACTCGCTCCTTGAAAGGAGGATTGGGCTTTGGTTTCAATGCCATAACCTTATATCCATGACTCGCCTGTGAAGCAATCGAGGGTCTTCTGCTACCGCCTGAAGGTTCAATTCGAACATTCCTCGGCGGGCGTTAATTTGCTGAGAATTCAACATTTTTGGAAGGAACTTCGTTGCCAGTCGCCTGACGCATAAAATATCGGTCAATACTTCTACAACTGGTCTATAAGATATATCCAATTCATCAGGTATCTCCCTGATAGTAAATCGGCGATTGTTGTGTAAGATATTACAAAGTTTTCTTCTGTTATGAGGTCGAAGGTCTTCCCAAACGGGGGTCATCTTCGATCTCTTCACGTCAGTCGCAATATCTACGACACAACGTATACACAGTGCTTCGGGACAGTGCTTAATCACCATAAAGCAGTTTGTAACATTTACGCCATTTTAGAAAATATGATGTGGTTTTGAGCGTCGTCACCGATTTGCGCGAAATTTGGCATATGTGTAGCCGATGAATAGTGTTTCTAAGCAACAGTAACCGGAAGACGTTAGTGGTCTTAGTTCAGTTTTTAAAAGTCGAAAAGTGCTAGAGCTTGTCGATTTGCCCTCATATATATATATATATATATATATATATATATAATCATTCTCATAGTTGGCACTGTTAAAAGAAAAAGCTCCAGTTCGACGGCTGGCCTAGTGGCATAGTTGTTTCGTCACGGACTGAATTCAAGGTAAAAACTAATTGTTGTAATTAGGAGGGGGAACAGCTGTTAGTTACCAGTCACAGCAGAATCGATTACTATAATACCCTGCAGCTCCTCCATGAATGCGGACGACCGCGACAGTAGCAGTGTAGCTCTGCATTGTATTGCTGTACACAGGACCGTGCTTTTGTTTTAACGCTTATCATGCCTGCTGCTGGTGTTGTATCGTTGTGTGGTTGTCATTCTTGTTTGCTTTTTTTTTTGCTGCTGATGTAGTATTGTTGTCGTTGCTGCTGTTTTTTTTTGTATCGTTGCAATCGTGGTCATTACCACGTTATTATTAGTCTTTGTCTTGGCGGTCAGAGCTGCGCCTGCGCGTTCTTCATATATGAATAAATACAACCTGTTCTTCCTGTCGCTTCTCCTGTAGGCATTTTCGTTCAAAATGTTCATATTTTTGGCAAATTTGTCACGCTTAATCGTGTTGCTGTTGCCGCTGCTGCCGTCTGTACTCCTGTTGTTATTGTTGATGCTGTCGCTGTTGTTGTTGGTGGTGGTACGGTCGTTTTTTGTTATTGTTTTTGCTGTTGTTATCGTTGTTGTTGTTGTTGTTGTTCTTGTGTCTTTAGTAGTGCCGTCAATAATGTATGCATGGCATTCATTCATTCATTCAATCAATCATTCATTCATTGTTCCACTTATGTGTCGGTACCGCCAGTCGATGAAATGATGGACTGTCGTGATCATGCTCCTTTTTGCTGGTCGTGATCGTGGCGGTTGGCGTCTGGGGCGCTGGGTTTTGTCGCTAAGCAGGTACGAGCTATCGTCTCAAACAGCGACTGCGGCAGGCGGCCCGTACCTGTTGTTTAGGGAAAGTTGCAGATCGTCAACGATACCACACATTTACCGCCGCTGCTGCTCTAGAATTGTTTTTTAGGAAGGTTGGTCTTATTCTAGACTATCCTCCGCCCCCCCTACGGGCATGGAATTGGCCTGCGAGGCACTGAGGGACAGGCATGCTTTTGCTCTGCTGCCGCTGGTTGCTCCCTGATTTCAATCCTATCCATATCTTTCGGCCTCTCTTTCTTTCTCTGTCTCGGGTCCTTTCCCTCTTTTGGTTTCTCCCGTTAGTTCTCGGACGATGGCAACAACGCCGTCATCATACCAATGTTGGTTGACCAATTCGTTAACGCGTTCCGCTATTAACTAGGCAACTTGTTCGTCCGGCAGCGGTAGCAACACCGTTGCATTATACCTCTATCTCTATTGCTCTCGTGCGAGCTCTGTCTTTTTCTCTAACTCTCTCTCTATCTCTCGGCTTAAAGTTCTAGAATGAAAATGAACTCTCACTTACACAACATTTTAATATGAATTGATGAATAAATACATTGCTAATTCCGTAAAAAAAACATTATATATATATATATATATATATCTCTTGATATGTCGTTTCCCTTCCTCGCTCGGTGTCATCTCCTTCCGATTATTGCCACCTCTGTTTACTTTACTGAACTGGTGGTTTTGTTCTGGCGGCCTCCGTTCCTCGAGCAATATTGTAATGACGACCCCAATCGGTTCCGATCAATGTCGTTGTCGTTGCCGTCATCATCGTCATCATCATGTCAGGTTCTCACTATCGCCCGCCTGTTGGCGTGGTCAATGCGAGCCGGGGGAGAGGGCGGTGGGGGTTTATAGCAATAGATGCCCCCTTCCTGCCGCGACTCTGCCCTGTGCTCGTTCTGATGCTGCATCGTAGGGTTGCCGCCGGTAGGGGCGCTGACGCTGACTGACTGGACGCTCGGAGGAAGGTTCGCCGCCTTACAGAGAGATGGCGCTAGTAGGTTCGCTATGTGATCCGCTATGTTAAGCGTGTATTGGTGATGCGTTACTGTCGACGGGCAGTCGAAGGCCGCCGATATGCATACGATTGGAGTTGCGTAAGGACGTGGACATAGACGTGGCGGACGTATATATATATATATATATATATATATATTTACTTTGCTACTTCTGCCATTGATTGCATGTAAATATTCTTTGATCGTAGCAATATGCTTATTGGCTTTTTTTATCGGCGCGACTGTATGGTTAATTGTGACTTTTCTGTTTATGTATTACTACTTTATACTGCAATACAGCGATATTCCATTCTAATATCGCTGTTTTTCTTGCTATTGGATAGTCATTTCACGTGTGCATTCATGTGTTGCTGGTATATACCTGACAGCTAGATCTTTTGTCCCTGGTAGTTGTGATTTTTATTACTCTTATGATTTTTCTTGTGTGGAATATCGGGATTTTTGCTCCTGCTTCATCCTTCTATGCAATTGACTCTCAGACGATTTGTTCCATTTATTTTCAGCTGCGCCGAAGTAATTTGTGAGGGACTGTGTACATTATACTATGAACGGCTCATTGTGCGAACACCTATATGGCGCTATATTTGGCCTTACCCATAGATTCTTGCCTATATTTATATAGAAAGTCGCACATTGAATTGTATACATAGCGTATTCCCGCTTCTCGCCAAAAATAGGACCGTCCTCTTTAAAACGGAAAATTAATTTAAATTAATTTATTCATAACTGGGCTTATTAACAAATTTACAAAAAGTTCCAAAATTAAAATAAAAATTGAGTGTATTTTGCAGAAAAGGTCCATGAATATATATTAATGGACGGATGTGGCCGATAACCTTTTCTGCAAAATACACTCAATTGTTATTTTAATCTTGGAATTTATTTATATATATATATATATATATTTATGTATATATATATATATATATATATATATATATATAATGCCTTGCGTAAGATATTTAAGATATATATTAAAGAATGGCTGTAATATTTTGATAGTCACTCGGACACCGTACGCTTTCTAGATAATTTATTGTGCTAGTAATGTTAACAACGTTGTGCTTTTGAAACATGCATACTAATTTGCCTCAGTGTACTAATAGTGTATATATGCATGCTCGATAGACGGATAGTCGAGTCCGGTGGCGTGGTGTACTCGCGTGCGCCTCGCGACTGGAGAACCACACATAGGTGCTGCACGGGTTCGATCCTCACTGTTGCACCATTGTATTTATGGGGGTCCGTTTTTGTTGGCTGAAGGGCAGCCCGAAAACTTTTTTGTAGCTAGAGAGAGAACGAAAAAAGACCGAAACTGTGGCTTCATAAAGATTATTGTTATCTTTAAAGAGTATTGTTAGGCAGTGTTCATCGCTTTGACGAGGGACGCTTACAATATAATCATATTCCATGCAGCGATTGCTTATACTGAAACGGAACGATTCAGTTTAACAAGCTACACTTCAACCGTGTTGTTATAGTTCCGGGGAGGGGAGGGGGCTAATGCAGAGCGGACGGGAGAACAAAATCCTAATCCACCGGCGAATGTAACAAATGACTGTAAGTCAAATAACCCGTTATTGTTGTTGTTGTTGTTGCAGTTGCTGTTGATGTTATGAATGTGGTCATTGTTTTTTTGCTGCTGTTGCTGTCAGTGTAATTCATGTTGTTGTTGTTGTTGCTCCTGTTCCTGCTGTTACTTCTCCAACTATTGCTTCTTCGTTGATGTTTTCTCGACTGTGGTTTTTATTGTTACCGGTCTTATTGTGGTTGTTAGTATTGCTCTAGTTGTTGTTGTTGATGTTACTAGCCTCACCATGCCACTGTTTTTATTGTTGTTGTTGCAGTTACCGCGACTCAACGAGGAGAACTCGCTGCGGTTCCAGAAGAAGCGAATGTCAAAACGGGAAAAGAAGAAGCTCGCCAAGAAGCACGCCGAATCTGCTGCGCAGCTCAAACATGTGCCCGGCGGTGAGGAGACGATTGCCCACAAACTCTACTCGGAAATGCCCGAGAACAGCTTTACCCGGAGCATTTCCAATCCCGGTACGTTGCCTTGACTCATTCGTCGTAATCGTACATCGACACAAGAAGAAATATATATACGAGTACATTGTGCCTGCAACGTACACAAATACGAGTGATATATTAACTACATGCCTTTTTTTAATTATATTTTTTACTGAGAGAGAAAACTTATGTTTTAATTTTAAAGCCTATGCATATATATATATATATATATATATATATATTCATAGGCACATTGTTTTTGCATGTTTAATTATATTCCTGTCTAGGAAGGGGTGTGTTGCCTTACATGTCGTTCAAATGTCTTAATATGAAGGTGCATTATACGCGTGTATATTCGAGAGAGTAAGTCCACGTGTCTTTAGGACGTAGCTCCTATTGTAGATATACGCATATATAGTGGAACACAATTTTATCGATTGATACGATCAGGTACTCTTTCTAAACGAAGCCGTCATTGTCTCTTTTATCGGGAAAATATATGCTGACAGCACACTCGGAATAGATAAGTATTATAGATAGGTAAGTAAGATCTAGTATATATATATATATATATATATATATATATATATATATATATATATATATATATATATATATATATATACTCTATTCGACATAAAAATAGCGCCAGTTGCATCATATGGGATCCAGCTTGTGTTGGCAAAGCTAAACTCGGCTCAACTTGGTCGAGTGAAACCGGTTTTTTTTAAACGGGTATTGGGTTTGCACACGTAAGCATACAACTTCTTCACGTCTTTGCTGTGCGATGCTCCACGATTCGTGGAACAGATCAAGACACAGTTTGAGCTCCCAGACACTCCCGCATACAGCGAGTTCATACAGCGGTATCAAGAGAAGATGGCAGAGGTCGACCCACATTTTTATACGACAGATGCAATGGTTAGGTCAGAATGAAAGGGCACGGGCAGGACAACAAGCGCATAACCGTCCGTTTTGCTGTGCACTGTTTTTACCACTCTTTATGCCAGAAAGACGCTTTTCATGAACCCTGTAACACATGCGTTTGTAAATATTGTTGTGGTATATGTGTAAGATACCATGGGAATGCAGTCTCCTCGCTAACAAGGCTGGCACTGAGCGATTTTTAATTTTAATAACATTACGATGATGTAGTGATATCGATCATACTATTGTAAATTTTACCCAATCTGGTGTGAAGATAAATCATGTGACTAGTAAATACTGATTTTTTGGAGCGTGCTGTGAACATATATTTCTCTGATAAAAGATTGGATGGATTTAGTAGGGCGCATTTTGAGACATTACTGTTCTGTTAGAGGGTTTTAATTGTGTATAAGTCTTTTTTTCTATTCATATCAGTCCTAAAACGCAGTAGACACACAGAACCAGTATATTCCACAATATTATATTTCTGGCTTCATTTCGTCATTCGGGCTAATGTGCAAAAAGGTGCCTCCTTAAGTTTGATGACGATTCTCTATAGTAATTAATTACGCTACCTCTTTGGTAATCTGTTTTTAGGGTCATATGTGTTTACGAATTAAATTGACTTTATTTATCTCAAGATGGTCGTTCGCGTGACTAGTAAGGTCGCATAACGTTAGACCCCATATCGTTTTTTGGAATCTTATGTTTTCCCCGCTCTTGCAATGAAACATGAATGGATAAAGACAATGACTCAATGATGGCTCACGATGGCTGATTTTTAGATGATAATGCAGTAAAAGAACATTTCCACTGTTTGACTTTTTTGTGTTGTTCCATGTTTGTGTGTCAGACGTCACTGTTTGTGAAATTTGTATCGTTCACATTTGTTTTTACTGTGAATTATTTTGACGATTTATTTTTTTGTTTGACAACATTGACAGCGTGATGTTTGCCGCCTAACGAGGCTCACAAACATATATTTTCCAACTTAAGCTAGTAAATAATTTGTTTTTATATATATATATATATATATATATATATATATATATATGCTGATGCAGATTAGAGCACTTCGGACTGCAGCAGATTACGGCCATTACTTTGATCATGGTATTTAAATGCTTTTTCGGCTACTAGTACGATCAGCCACTCAATCTTTGCGTTCGTTCGAAGAACACCTTGTCGCATCGGCACGAATATATCAAATCGAGGATTACGATTGGAGAGGAGCGAGGCGGAGGCGGCCAATTGCCGCGCGGCTAACGAGGGGGCAAACAGACATGGTTCTGCTAAAGAGAGCGACAACAACAACAACAACAACAACGACAACAACAACAGCAACAACAAAAACAACGACAACAACCACGACCAATGACGACACGCTGCCGTCATGCTGAGTCATCGTTGGAGAATCTGCGTGCTGCTGGGCCGACCACCGACAAGAAAGCAGGCAGTGACGAAGAAAAACACGACGACGACGACAGCAACAGCAACAACAACAACAAAAACAACAAAACTGGGTTACCGTTGGCAGCCCCAGCCGTAGGAAAAGCTGCATTCGTTCGCCACGGCAGAAGCAGAAGCCAGCACAGCCTATCGGTACGACACGAACAGGCCAACTGGTGACTTGGCGATGGGGGTTGTCACTGTTTGTTCTAAGGAACGTAGAGGCCCCCCATAGCGGCAACGACGACGACGACGACGACGATCGAACGAACGAACAAAACAGGAGCAGGGACGGGGGGTTGAGGAGAAGGAACGAGAGCTTCCATGGCGAACACGGTCAGAACGACGAGGTCAAGGACGATATCGTCGAAGACTATGGCGACGCGATGCCACCAAGATGGCTTCAGGATCGTGGCGTCTCAACGGACAAGAGACGGCGTTACAAACGTTACGCTGTTGATGTTGTTGCTGCTGCTGCTACTGCTGTAGTTGTTGTTGTTGTTGTTGTTGTTGTTGCTGCTACTGCTGTAGTTGTTGTTGTTATTGTTATTGTTGTTGTTGTTGAACCTTAGATGCAGTAAGTCTGTGGCCAGTCACGTTTTGATGACAATTTGCCCATGCGATCGACGTTTTTCCTTTCCGATGTTTCGATGCTCCAGTGTGTGACGGCAAATGCGGCGACATTTCTTACAATTAAAACATGCGACTGTCGAGGAGCCAAGTGATCTCCTGGGCCGTTGCAACTTTCGCATCTGTACGGAGTTGTCATACTAGAATGAAACATGTTTTTTTTCCAACGAGGTTGTTTTTAACGTTTTTCATACTGCTCGTCGTCAGTCAGTCAGTCGGCCAGTCTGTCTGTTTGATGTCTATTCGTTCGTCCGTTCGTCTTTCTCTATTTCCCGCACTCGGTTGGTCTCGGCTGGCTCTGCATTCTCATTGCACTGTGATGTGATTGCACTTTGAACATTACGAGCGAAAAATGTGCGCTCGCCGTGCCGCCGTAACACAGCAACGATCATCATCTATCTACACGCACGCACGCTTACTATGCGTGTGCACGGCACCCACGGCGTCATGACGGCGCTCGAACTACCTGTCCTTTAGCTCATGAGGCTGATGATAATGATAGTAATAATAATAATAATAATAATAATAATAATAGTAATAATAATAATAATAATAATAATAGTAATAATAATAATAATAATAATAGTAATAATAATAATAATAGTAATAATAATAATAATAATAATAGTAATAATAATAATAATAATAATGCCGCTGGATCAGAGCGTAGAACCCGAGTGATGATGAGTCATGGGCCGTTCTTTTCTATCTATCTGCCTATCTACCTACCTTCCCAGGCGATTACGTAGGAGCTTAAGTAAGGCTCGCCTACGAGAAGACGGCGGGCGGACTGGCATGGAGCAGCATTTTGAGGAGGAGGAGGAGGAGGAGCAAGCGAAAGTAGGCAAGCAGAAAAGAGAACGAACACGCTTCTGTTCAGCCACGCCACAGACAGCCATTACGTGTGGTGGTGGAGGCGGCTGCTGCTGTTGTGTCGCCGCCGCCGCCGCCGCTGATGATGAGAATGATGGTCGGTGACCTACGAGCATTTGTTATCATCGTTCTTGCCCACACTCCTCTGCCTACTCTTGTTGGACAGACTTTTGCCGATCTGCGCTCGGCACATAACAGTCGGGAACAGGCGGCCGCTAAAAGGAGAGGGAGAAAGTAAACGAAGGAGAAGCAGAACAACAACCGCAACAACGACAACGACAAACGTTAACAACAATGACAACAGCAGCAACAACAATGACAACAACAACATCAACAACAATGACAACAACAACATCAACAACAACGACAACACATCAACAGCAACAACAACAACGACAGCAGCACAAATGTAGGAACCAAATCGAGGCTCAAATGTGCGTGTGCGTGAAGGTAGATGGAACCTGCGACGACCGGGCGCCCAGTTCCCATGGCCGTCACTGTCGTCACGCTTGAGCGCGTCGATGAGCCGTTGAGCGTGCGCCCTCGAGGACACGCACCTGTCTTCGGGGATGCTGATGCCGTTGACCTCGGCTGCATCCAGCCAGCGAACCAGCCAGCTATCCAGGCAGGCAGACAGTGAGGCAAACAGTAACGACGTGGCCGCCCGACGCGACGACAGGTCATGATCCCCTAAATACGGCGACCGAAGTGCTGAAGTTTACCGGCCGACTAACCCCTACCTCTACCTATATGGCCTTCCCCTGGCGGCCGTTCGTCGTTGGACTTCAACTGCTAGCCTTTGAACAACGAGCAAAGCTGTCATTTCGAAGGACTAGTTTTGATATTTAAATATATAAATATATGTATATATATATATATATATACTGATAATGAGTATATATATGTGCATACATACAACCGAAAAAGATTTGATATGAGCTCTCCGCACAGTGGACAATAGCAGTGATTAGTGCGCGTATACGCTTTTTTTGTCGTTGGGGCTGTCCTGCCACTAATCTTGTCGACATTGTCTGCTGTCGGTGAGTGTGTGTGTGTGCGCGCGCGCATATTAGCCAAGAATCGATCGTTTTTTTTGTTTGTATGACGAATCTGTATGTATGTGTGTGTATTTGTGTGTTCGTTTGTTTGTTTTGGGAGGGGAGACGGGCCAGGATTGGCTGGTGTTGCTACTGACGACTGACCTAGAGCAAATCGGTCGACTGTCAATCCGAGTCGTCGACCACGTGCACACATATATGTATATGTATGTATATATATATATATATATACATATATGTGTATATATATATATGCGTACAGACGTATTTACGTGTACTTTGGCACAGCGCTGGTGCTGCTGCCGCCGGGGCGGCGTTGTCGTTAGCCGTCACACGAGGGGAAGAGCTCCATTTGTGCACTATCTGTGCGACTTGCTGTTGTTGTTGTTGTCTTCATCGTCGCGAGTCGCAGAAGGGCAACTTCGGCTGTTTCTCGCCCAGGCGCCTTCTCCCTCACTCTTTCACGCTCCCCCCCTCTCTCTCCATCGCTCTCTTTCTCTCTCTCTCTTTCTTTCTCTCTCTCTATATATATATATCATTCCCTCGGTTTATAGGCCTGACAAATAATCTGTGAACCTACAAGCGGGCAAGTGGGCCCCGACTACCCCCGGAGTGGGCAGAGGGATGAAGATGTACAGACAGACAGACAGACAGGCAGACAGGTAAACACATGCTCAGACGGTCGGCCGTTCGGTCAGTCAAACGGGCTAACAAACCCGGCAGGCAGCAAATATACATTCGGCTTATTCGGCAACTGGAGAGTAGTAGTTGTGGTGGCTGCGGCGACAGCAGCGGCGCACCCCAACGCTACTGATTAAGCTGCTGCTACGGCTGCTTGTGCTGTTAAAATGGCAAAACAGCAGCAGCAGCAGTAGCAATAACAACAACAATAGCAACAAAACGCTCGCAACAACAACTACAACTACAACAAAACGACCGTGGCCGTTCAATGCACAGTGGCTCCGTTCATTTCGGTTCGGCCGGCGGTGGCGGCAACGGGAGCAGTAACATCACCACTACCGTGCTGTGAACCAGTTGAACCGTTGAACAACGCTGATCTACAGACGGCTCGAGGTCTGTCTGCGACAACAACAACAACAACAACAACAAAGTGACCACGAATACGACGTCCAAGTCGACGATGACAATCACACCAGCAGCAGCAGGCTGTAGTGAGTGCTGTTGTTGTTGTTGTTGTTGTTGTTGTTGTTGTTACTGTTGTTGTTGTCGTTGTTGTTGTTGTTGTTGTTGATGTTGACGTTGATGTTGTTGTTGTTGCTGCTGCCGCCGCCGCCGCTAGTGTTGTATCATCGATCATGCTAGCAACAAATTCGACGATGTTTGTCAACGCCAGTGTTGGTCAGCGTTCGAACGCACCACAGTCAAGCGATACATGCGTTGTTGTTGCTGTTGTTGTTGTTGTCGTCGTCGTCGTCGCTGTCGTTGCAGTTGCAGACACGGCCGTTGGCCAATGGCGTTTGGTGACTTGATTGTGCATATCGCATGGTCGAGCCGAACTAGACTAGTTGCCGCAGCAGCAGCAGCGGCAGCAAGCTAGTTGGCTGGCTGGCCGTCTGTCTAGCTGGATCGACAGACATAGATGTATAGTTAACTAGATTCATTTTGTTCAGCTTCAGATGAGGTCAGTCAGTCTTTAGTTGGCAGCGTGATGGTAACAAAACGTACAACAAACGCGATCACAGCGCAAAGAGACTCACACCCAGACAGCGTTCAGCCGCAGCGTTGACGATGCCGGCGACATCACCGCCAACAGAAACAACAACGTCAACAACAACAACAATAGCAACAACAATAACAGTCGCAACAACAACGTCAACAACAGCAGCAGCAATATCAACAGCAAGTGTCCCCTCAGCACAAGCTGCTCCTGTACTCTGCTGCTCTGCTCAACGAAGTGTTTAACGGTTAACGTGGTTGTGTTTATTGTTGTTGTCGTCGTTGCTGTCATTGTAGTCCTCTTTCCAGTTGTTGATATTGTTGCTATTTCTGTTGTTGTTGTTGTTGTTGTTGTTTCTCTCGTTGACTGTGTGTGAATTGTATTAAAAAAAATGCGATGCTACTCAAGAAGTGCAAGGCGGTGATACGGAAGGTCGTAACGACACTTGTGCCGCACCATCATCGTCGTTCTTGATGTTGTTATTGGTGTCACCGTCATTTTTGTGCTGCTACTGCTGCCTTCGGATGGTGATGTGGTTAATGTGAATCACTTTTGTTGCGGGTGTATGTCTCTCTGTGGTGTGTGTGTATGTTGACATGCTTGGCTATATACGAACGGATTCTCATACCATAGCCAAGCTTCAAGGATGGTGTCTGTCAATTGACGTGACGCGTTGCAATCAGTTACAAGCCTTGATGCCTCCTGCCATTGTGGATAAACGCGGAAACTGTGTGAACTTCCTTTTAACAGCTGGTACGGTGTCCTCCATTTTCTCCTATTCGTACGTATGTACGCTCATCTGTTTGAAAGCTCATCGACATCCATCGAGCGAAGAGCTGTAGTCTACAATGGCTGTAGTTGCCAAATGTGGATGGTTGTCTGAGCATAGTATATAATATATACTGTGCCACACACATATACTTATAAATATATATATATATATATATATATATATATATATATATATATATATTTATACCATGTGCGACATCCTCGGACGTTCCACGTGAACTCTAAGTGTCACTAAGGTTACTGCAGTGCGTGGCTAATTAGCGAAACGGATTAAACTCTGTTAATGTGCGCTTGGCGGCTTGTCGATCTAACAAACGATCTGGACTGCTGTAGTTTCTGAGTTTTGTGATCGATCGATTTATGAATTGATTGATTGATTGATTGATTAATTGATTGATTGATTGACTAACTGACGGACGGATGAACGGATGCTTACCTGTAGCTTTTCTTCAAGACCCCCTGACCAGCAGTCAGTGTCGTTTGAAAAGTACGTCGTGTCTCCAGTGTGCTTCCGTCGTCGTCGTCGTCGCGTTACGTGCGTGTTCTTTTCCGCACAACCACTGCAAACCCCGACGAAACGACACCAACGTCAGTTTTTCGCCTCGAAGAACCTTTACCCAACGAACCGTCATTTGTGGCTTTGTAGATCCTCACCACCAGTAGACCCACGATCCACACAGCATCGTCAACATCATCATGAGCTGACGTCACAATAACACAAGCAGGTCGTTGTGTTTTGGTCGTAGATTGTTGACACTTAAGACGAGTCATATAGCATTGTGCACGCTGTAACAATGCGCCAGCTTCCTTGTCAGACATCGCTGAGTGAGTAGATTCACCTACCTACACACGTATTTGATAAATCAAAGTAGGCGAATTGCTTTCTCTATCTCTCTTTCTCGTTCACCCTCAGAGAGAGAGAGAGAAGAGAGAAAAAGAGGGTCGGGGCGCTCGGCCAGCGCTGACCTTGCTCAGAACACGTCAAAGACTGCCGCAGGCCTTCCGCATCAATATTACGACTACGTGTATCAATGTGTGCGCCCATAGGCGTCGTTACAGAAGGTGATCATATCGAATGATAAGCATATGAACGGTGCACCTACCTGTCTTTGAGCCTGCTATTCTATATTTTGCACAACAACTTACGGTACTCGGTCTGCCCGTATGAGATATTTTTCGAAGATATCCTAGTCATTTTTTTCAAATGTTTACCTTATTGCTATTTATTGCTAGTTATTATTATTATTATTATACGGTGTCGTGGTGGCATGCGACCGCGCCTCGCGACCGGAGGAAACACATAGCAGGTGTGTGCGGGTTCGAGCCCCACCGTTGCACATTTGTATTGATGGGGGCTGTCCGTCTATGAAGCAATGCGAAAAGCAGTCCCATGGACGTTAAATCTTGGCTGAGAGTCAGTCCGTAAGGATTATTATTATACTTATTATTATTAATATTATTATTGTCGACATTCTAAACATAGCTAGAACGTCTGCGACATTTCCATTTATTGTTGTTTGGTCATTGTTTGCACGGCTTTGCACGTCGCTGCATCTGGAACACGAGGAGTCCTGCATCCACAGCCAATGGCGCAGTCATCGGCGTCTCATTGGCTTACGCTTTGCTAAACCCGCACGTGCAGCAGAGGAGACGTTAGCCAAAGTTAACGAGTCGGGCGACGAGTATTCAGTCGCGGAGTACTACTGCAAGAGAACGAGCGACAGCCAACAGATGCAAATACGGCGTTCGGGCTTTGTCTGTGGTGCTGGTTACTAGAGAGACTGTTTTGTTCATGTCCCGCAGCACATCTATCAGGCTAAGCAGGCTGGCAGGCAAAGCTTTCCTTTTCCTGTTGTTCTTCTTCTTCTTCATCTTCTATTTCTGCGTTCACACTAGAGTACCGTCTGCCGTTTTTTTTTGTTGTTGTTGCGTGTTTTGTTTACTAAGTTAGGCTAAGTTGGTGCAGGTGAAGCTCAATTCATTCTTTCGCTTGCCGATGATTGCTTCTCTGGTCATTTTCGTGTGTGAAGAGACAAGCGTTCGGCTTGCATCTGTCAACGGCTGTTGTTGCTGCTGCTGCTGCTGCTGTTGTTGCATCCCGCGGTGTTGTTGATCCCCTTGATGACAGACAGACAGACAGCCAGACAAACAGCCCGACACGGTTATGCACATCGCAGTTGCATTGCAGTCGTAGGAGTCAGTCGTCACTAATTGGATAAATCATACAGGCGACAGACATATGAACTGCGACCGACGGCCAGAGCTGACATCGACGACGACAACAATAGCAACAACAACAACAACAATAGCAGCAACAACAACAATAGCAGCAACAACAACAAAAACATTGGCAGGCTACAACATGTGCCGATGACAACAGTAGAAACACTAATGACAGTGATCGGGCCGTCATTGCGTTTAGCAGCAACAACCACAACAGCTGCAGCAACAACAACAGTAACAACAACAACAAGATCAATACACATCAGCAGCACGAATGCTACTATTTCTACTATTGATCATAACACTGCTGCCACAGTGAATCACGACAGCAATCACAGCGAATAGATCAGCAACACCAACATTAATTGTAACTACTACTACTACTACTACTACTACTGAAACGATAGGGACTAGGAACAAGAACAACAACGACGACTTTAACATTAATAACCATTAATAACAACAGCAACAGTAACAATCGCATCAATGTAAATGATAATACTAATACTAATAATAATAATAATAATAATAATAATAGTAATACAAACAATAATATAATAACAACAACAACATTAATAATGATAGCAGCAGCAGCAACAACAAGAACAACATTAACAATAGTAACGCCAAGTCAATGTCACTGACGCAGACTTTGGCTGGCTTGGGTTCGTTTGACTGCCTGGGCGTCTACGCACATTAGCAGCACTATTCGATTTATTCTTATGTTTATTTTAAATAATCGAATTCGTACGACTATTCATCGAAAACCTGCAAGAAATGCAAACCACCCTTGCCTCGTGTCGAGGCGATCGTGCAGCGCGGTTCGATCACATATGTTCAGTCACACATTTATTCACTTTTGCCAGGTAGAATAACATACATACGAGTAGGTGAAGAGTCTCCACAATTGTGTGTGTGTGTGTGAATGTGGTACAGTGCTCGACAAACTAGCGATAGTACACGCATTTTCGCCGATATGTAGAGCAATAATTTGATAGTCGTTAGCTGTTACTGGTCGGTCACTGTCGAGCTGCGTCGAAATACTCGATTTTAGTTCGGCTTGTGTGCGCCTGTTGAGTGTTTTGTTTTGTAGATAATTCGTTCTCGTCTTCTTTGCTCTGCCTACTTGGACCCTTCGGGCGCATATACCGTGGACAGATATCGTTGACCATGTGTGTTTAGACCGAGAACTCGAATCGCGACAGGCATTAAGTTACTGACTACTGAGCTTCGTATGAAACTGAACCTCTGAACTGAACTTGTGTCACGCCTAACCCCTTGAAGCGTCTAATGTGAGACCAGTTGAAAGGCTTACACTCACCATGTGAGAATTGAACATTGACGTGTGATCGTTCACGTACAGGACTACTCAATTGAGCTCAAAAGACGGTAAAAGAACCTGATGGTGAGACTGTCTCTACGATGACCTATGCTCGATGATTATCAAGTATCTGCAAGATCTATGCGTGATCTTATATAAAAAAAATCTCGCCTAAACTAGGCAAATTACCTACCGGTCATTCAAGAATAATTCGGCTAGTCCTAGCTGTACTATTTACCCAAGAGCAGATAAATGTAGTGGGAGGGTGAACTAATTCCAGCAGTTTACTGTTATAGTACTACTATTCCAACAACATGTTTTCTTGATCTTTACACATATACACACTTATATATATATATATATATAACTTTTAAAGCTGAAACATTACGTTTGAACCTCAAAACTACTAGCACGGATAATAAAACCTATGTATATATATATTATTTTTTACGGTTTTTCTCCGCCGCCTCATTCGCGTTGTACACGTAGCTGCTCTTTAGGCCACACACACTACTAAGGTTGCTCGTCCCAAATATTCGAAGGTTGTTGTTAAGCACCTGCTTCTCTAAAGGTGCTGGCTTTTAACTAGCAGTAGCATGGGTACCAACCTCTGCACTTGCACATCGTAAACTGTTCAAGATTATGCAAAGCGCAATCATAAGCGTCAGGCTTCTTCAATCGAGCACCTTCTGCCTGGTCGTTTGCTGACGTTTCCTTAATTGAAAGCGCAACACCGGTACAACATCCACCGACACTCTTTCGGGGCTGACTTTCAGCCAAGATTTAACTTCATGGGACTGCTTTTCGCATTGCTTCATGGACGGACCCCTATAAATACAAATGTGCAACGGTGGGGCTCGAACCCGCGCACCTGCTATGTGTCTCCTCCGGTCGCGAGGCGCAGACGCATGCCACCACGCCACCGATCCACCGACACCCGACGCCGTTTAATTGTCACTCGGATGTCTGAGTAACGGGAAGTCGTACTAAGAAGGCAGTAAGAACATCTTCCTGCCAAGTTTGTCTCAGGCATAGAGATTAACTTTGGCTAGCCAAACTGCTGCAGCTTAACTGGTCGATGGATCGAGCTTAAACTAATCGGTATTAAGGCTCTTGTTTTATTCCGACGTGGAAGATGACAATACAACATCAAAACAACAACAACAACAACAACAACAAGTGTGTCCAAAGTGTGAAAACTTGATCTGCTTCTTTATTCGGTATTTATTCGACAGTTGAACGTGTTCCCGTTGGTCCTTTCCGTTTGCTCTGAATGTTTATGCTTCTGCGTGCGCGACCGAGCAAAGCCACCCTGTGGCGACGTTGAATAGTGTGGTATGTGGGCCGTTAGTTTATTAAGCAGGCCATTCTGGAATTGTTATGGTAATAATAATAATAATAATAATAATAATAATAATAATCGGCACCATTACCACTCAATTATCACTTTTGTCCTCTCTGGATGCATCTCGACAAGCAAATCGTGTTAGAGATGCTACACGTTGTCGTCGTCGTCACCGAACGGCAGACGACTAATAGCCGATATGAAACAGCGGAAGTACACAAAGGCTTTTGCTTCTATCCGAGCTGCCGCTACCACCGACTACCTGCTAGCTTCGTCTGGCTCAGCAGGTAGCTTAGACATGCCTTTTAATGACATGATTCGATGTTTGCGTAACGCTGAACGCAGCTGTAGAACACCGTCGCTGCCGCTGCTGCTGCTGCAGCCCAATCTGGTCTCATCCGATGAGTGACCGTATCGGTGAGGATGAAGATCAGCCCAGTGAAGTCCTGCCCTAGTAGTAATGGAACGATGAATCGGTCCACCATCGATCGATGCCGTTTTTCATCGTCGACGGTCTTTGTCATCGATTTGACCAATGACAATCAACACAAATCAATGCCGATTGGTGTCCACTACCATCACAACCCTAACCACCACAACCACCACCAGTACGCACCGCTCTCCCGATACCTTCGCCTTCGCTCATCATGTCTCCTGTTCTTTGCGTCCAGACCTCACTGGTTTACCTCACTCACCATCGTTGTCGGTTTTTTCCTTTATCGAGTCGTGAAGCTGCGGGGGACGAGGGAGGGGGGGGTGTTTACCACCACGCGCACTGCGCTTCCGCATTGCTGTTGAGTTCTTCAATTCGTTACACCGTACAGCAGGTGACGAGCGGCGCGTACGGGAACGCTAACCAGCGCCGTTGCCTGTCTTGTTCAGCTGTTAATTTGTTGTTGTTGTTGTTGTTGTTGTTGTTGTTGTTGTTGTTGTTAACAGTTATTGCTCTTGTTGTTTTTTTTTGTTATTGTTGTTTTTGTTGTTATTGCTGTTGCTGTTGTTGCTTTCGTTTTTATGGCAAACGACTGTCCATCTACTGCCTCTGCTGGAAAACAACGCCAGCCGCGTATGATCGGGACTGAATATACAATGCTGCTTACGAATCCCACATACACCCAGCCATGTCATCATCGGTCGTACAGGTTTGGCTGAGTTGAAGCCGGGGTTTTGTCTTGGCAGAGCCGATTTTTGTTTACTTTTCGGGCTTCAGCACCGGCACTGACTCACCTTACTTACTTACTTACCTACGTATACTTATCTACCTGCTTAGCAGCACCACTACTCCCCCTCGGTAAGTCGCCGATTGCGTGTGGCTGTGTGCGTATTGGGCTCGAAGTTTCGATTTCGGCTCTTTAAATTGTCGGTCTTTAACGGCGAATCCGGGAGTCGCCGCACCTAAAACTGAACTTTTAGGTGGGGCACTTCGCCCTGCCGGCAATAAATAATTCGTTGACACATTGATTTTGGAAGACTATTCCTACTATCGTGGCCTTTGTGACCATGATTACTGCTACAACGATTATGCCCGACAACTCCAACTAAAATCCCACCCGCGTAATAGGGGTAACCGAGCTGATTTGATAAGGCGTAATCGTCCAATCGCATTGATAATGGATGGATTCTCGACTAACCTTTAGTCGGATAGACACATCATATTATATTTAACGAAGTTTAACAATAGCGGCAGGAAATAACAGATAGCATAGAAAGCGGCTGTACAAATATGAACTACGGGAATAAAATTACAAGAACATGTTACAATTATAATAATAAAAATAATAATTAAGCATTTGACCAGAATATTGAACCGCAGCAACAATGATAACGACTCTGTCTCATACAACATCCATATACGGTTGTATGTTGAGTTGTCATATACTAGATAGATCTAAACGAGAAAAGTAAATGTTCAGTCAATGCATCGAAAATTAGTAGCGTTAGCAGTGTATATCTAGTCTGCTATGCTGTCTAGACAGTGTGGTACTATGAAGCAATATTATGTACGTATTATACATGTGTCTATATATATATAGTATTTTTAGTTTAATATTGTTGTTGTTGTCACCGTCTATCACCGCCATCCACGTGGCTGTTCTTGTTACCGCTGTCATTGTTGTTGTTGTTGTTGATTTGGGCATCATTTTTGCTGCCTTTGTTGTTGTTAAGGGACGTCGTCGTTTTTGTTGCCACTTTTGTCATGATCATACTTTGCTGTTGTGGCCGTCGTCGTTGTTATTTTTTGGTGGTCGTGGCGATGTCGTTATTGTTGTTCGTTGGTTGGTTTGTTTGGTTGTTTTTTTCATTTCCTATCATGACGTAGACGCTACAAAGCCATCTCAACGACAGCTGGCAACGCATCGACGACAGGCAAGTTCACACAACAATCGTACCACCATACTCGCCGTCATCACAGCTACCGTACACAACCAGTACCACAACAAGCAGCAGCAGCAGCAACAACAACGAGGGCAACAACAAATTGTTCTCATCTATCAATCGATGGACGACCAATCGACTGGCTGGCTGCCTGATCAACAGCAACAACAACAACAACAACAACAACAACACCACCACCACCAACAGCAACGATGACGACAACAACATCAACAACAACATGAATAACAGCCGTGATGATAATGCTGATAAGCGGTGACACTTTGTTGTCACCGTTTGCTATGATCATGTATCACCAGAACGACAACAAAAATCGTGGTACTAGCGGTACGCTACGGCGGTTGTATGTCTATCTGTCTGTCTTTAAAAAACAGACTTTTTCTTGTTCTGATTATTACTACGGCTACTGCTGCTGCTACTTCTGCTAAGGTAATTAGTAGCAGCAGCAGCAGTAGTAGAGTCATTTTTGTGAGATAACCGCGCGCCTGTGAAGACTCTGAAGATGACTGAAGACCAACTACAACGACCGAAGAACGAAGACGAGGCAGAGAGAGAGAGAGAACGAGAGAGAGAGAGAGAGAGGGGAAAGGACGAGGGCACGAGGACCACGGTGAAGTCCACGATCAAGACCAAGACCGTGAGGGTGGTGGTGGTGGTGGTGGTGGTGATGATGGCGGTAGTGGTAATGAGTGTTGTTGCTTTCTTACTGCCGCAAATGACAGCAACCACAGCGCCGCCAGTGATGACTAGCTGTTGCCTTTGCTGCTGCTGTTACTGACAACGGTAGCGGGCGCCGTGCTAAAATTCGCCATCTCTAGTATATATAGAATAATAATCATAATAATGATAATATAATATTTATCCGTCGTGACAGACAGACAGACAGAGAGACGGACAGGCAGATTGGCGGCAAGCCGGTGGTATGCATCGATCGAGCCACCATCTATCTGTCTATTCGACTCTAGACTCTTGTAGACTGCCCAGACAGCCAAAGCCAGCTAGCCACCGTGCGGTTGGCTTTGGCGTGTCGTGACGACGCTGTGTCACGAAAACAACTGGTCCGCTCTTGGTCACCTGCTTGATCTGGCAGGAAGGAGCATCTATCATCTGTCTCATCGACATTACTGCTATTACTGCACATAGCATTAAGATTATTCTTCTCCTCCTCTTCCTCTCCCTCTTCCTTTTCTCTTTCTTGTTCGTCTTCTATTTTTTCTTCTTATTATTGTATTTTTAATATTAGTTTTATTTTATGATGGTTGTAACAGTGCTGGCGGTGGTGGTGATGGTAGTGGTATTGATTGTGGTGATGGTGAGGGTTGAGGGACATCGCTGCTGTGGTCGAACGCAACCATAGTGGACGATTCGACGATTAGGAGGACAACGACCATAAGCCACGATGAGAGAACGACGGCGACAAAGACAACAACACGAATAGCAACAACAACAACAACAGCAGAATCAACCAGGGCAGCTGCAACATTGGCAACAATAATATTAACAAAAGCACCACCACCAACAACAACAACAGCAGCAGAAAACGAAATAGCAGTCGATGAAATTGTGGCAACAAACAAACACACGGAGCAGCCACAACAATGCTGCAATCATAGTTACTTACCACCACCACCAACGCCATGAGGACACCATCGGCTGAAGCACTAGCCATGGCCGCACTCGCCGTATAAGTGATGACAAACGAGACATTCAACGTAATGGAAACAGCAACAGATCTGCCGTTGTTGCAGACACGACAGCAACTTTTTGCCCAACGAAACGACTGACCCGAGCAGATCAGCTGAAATAATTTTAAATTTAAATACAACGGTCCTGATTTTTTATTAATTATATTTTTCTCCCATCTTGTTGTTGTTTTTGTTCATTATTTTGTGTTGCATCATGACGTCAATTTTCAATCCTTCTGTTGTGTTCTAATAGAATACTGTGGATTGGGATAATCGTTCATCAAGTCATACACTAGTCGATTGTGTTTGCAAGCCTAGTCTAGAATCCAGTTCGCTACTGTGGTTGCGACAGTTTTGTTGTTGTTGTTGTTGTTATAGTTTGTGCTGGTCGTGATCTGGATTCTGCAACTGTCGCTACGGCTCTTGTGGCCTTTATTAATATTGTTGCTTGACTTTTGTTCTTTCTATCGTTTCATTTTATCTGATATTATGATATGAATATCTAAAGTAACAATGACAACAATAGCAAAAGCAATTATCACACTAGAAATAGCTAATACTGTATTATTATTATTATTATTATTATTATTATTATTATTATTATATTATTATTATTATTATTATTATTATTATGTCTAGTGATACTTACCTTGTTGTCGCGTATGCGTGTCTAATGTCGATCGATGTGTCCGTGTTCGTTCGTACAGAGGCGGTGATGCGTCGCCGGCGACAGCAGAAGCTCGAGCGGAAACTTCAGCAGTTTCGCGAGGAGAGCGCCCGAGGCGCAGCGGCAGGTGCAGGCGTCGGAGGGCCCGGAGCGGGGGCTGCCGGCGGGCCCGGCGCCGGGGGTACGCTGCGCATCTTCGGCGAGAGCCTCAACAGCGACGTGCCGTACAAGACGCTGCTGTTGTCGACGCAGGACACGGCGGCGCACGTTGTGCGCGAGATGCTCGACAAGTATGCGCTCGACTGCGACGAGGCCGCCGCCTCGAAGTACTGCCTCGTTCAGGTAGGTTGGCCGGGAACCTATCTCTCTGTAGACAGCCACTGCGTTCCTGCGTATCTCTAGCAGTAGAGTTTTAGTTGTTCTTGGGGGGGGGGGGGGGGCAGGTACTACTGAAGGCGTGAAAACAGTTCCGTGGACGTTAAATCTTGGCTGAGGGTCAGCCTGAAAACTTTACTTTAGGTACTACTGAAGGCAGGTAGACGACTTCTTACACCAGTGACACGACCCGACTGCTGCTGCTGCCGCTGTGGTGGCGGCTAGGTAGTATAAGACTCCTAGGTCAAGGACGAGCTGCCTGACCTGTTTACTAATATATATATATATATAGCCCAACGAACTTTGAGAACAACTCGGTGAAATATTATTTTTTCTCCAATGGAACCAGGGGCGGAGATGTCTTTTTTTTAAGGTGAGAGCAAAGTTACTAAAAATGTTTGTATCGAGTTTTTTTATCCTTACATATCATCACTAAATCTGCGATTACGAGAGTCCCAGTCATCCTACCGATAAACCAATCATACCTGCGCATCTGGAAGAAAAGTTAGCGTCTGTTGAATTGCATTCTACGTTAGCTCCAAGCAGAACGAATGTGTGTATCGAAGATAATTCTCAAGAAATTAAACTTTTTAATCGTTTTTCGCCGAGTTGTAATAGACCTCAATTAGTTTGTTGGGCGAGTTCTGAAAAAAAATCACCTGTTTATCTAGGCTATGGACTATATAGACTAGGAAGAGGATGAAGGACGTGAAGATAGTGATCGTTGATGTACTCTGTGTGCATGTGTGTGTGTGTGTATATATGTAGGTGTTCGTGGCGCATCCTCCGAATGGCGGTCCGACAGACGGATCTCTACCGGCAGACCCTTCGCTAGTCAAGGAGTACATTCTCGACGATGACGACTGTCCGCTAGCCATCGAAAGGCAGCACAACCGGCTTAAAGGCACGCTGTCGTTCCACATTCGACGTCGGCCCCACGATTACCAGCCGCGCAAGCGAAAGAAGAAGCCCAAACCCGCTCAGCTGCCCGAAGGCGTCACCCTCGACCGGCTGCCCTATCTGCAGGAAATTCGCCCGTCGCCAGGTTAGATGATCATAGTCATCATAGTCTTAAATATGCCAGTTTTACCGGTTTACCTGCTCACACGCTCGCACCCCGAAAAAATAAGCAGTACGGTTATGTACGTCTAAAATGTTCACATGTGCACAGTCACACATTAATACACAAAAAAAAAATATATATATATATATGTATATATAGAAGGCCAACAACTTCATGGGCTCGACAATTATGGATAAGCAAGTGTTCTTGATGAAAAAACTGTGTGTTTGTACGCTTACTTGTTTTTGGTATTGGTGGCCAAGTCAAGTGAAATCGGATTCTATTTTCGAGACTAAACGCAGCTTTTTGTAGTAGGCATTATGCAGATGACATTTGTGAATCTCATGTCGGACTGTCCATCAGCTACTGAAACAATCCGACTAATGCTGAAGATGCCGCGCACAGTTCGAACGGACCTATTTATTCCGGAGTGGGCATCCTTGCACCTTTGATCTGGTCCTGCACGTGGTAGTCGCCACGTATACGCCAGGTGCATAGTGGGGCATGGTTATCACTACTTGGCATGTTCAAACGCCGCCTTTCACGAGGAGCATGAATCGTGCACATGCTGGTTCTACCTGGAGCGGTTGCCAAGTACCATGCAGTGGAATGCACAGCTCTGGAGCAAAAATCGCTGTATTACTTCTCTCGGAGGCGTGAAGAAGATAGCACATTATGAAGAAGTCCCATGAACTATACATTATACTCAATTTGAGTGAAATAAGCCTTCGACGCTATCGTGCCAATTTTAGCGTCGTAATGGGCTTGTAACAGGCTTATTACGAGCGCCTAAAATGTAGTTGTCAGAGCGTTGAATTATGGGATGATTATTTATCTTCAAGGTATTAAAATAAGGTCTACTAGATCGCAATGTGATATGTTCCTAATGCATAACTGTTTTGGGGGTGACCTAACAATGCATGTACTAGAAATATATATATATATATATATATACATTTTTTTTTAATAGTCTTATAAAGTTTATTTTCCGTATAATACATTAGGTATATGTTACACACATCAACTAGCTAAGTCAATGCGCATTGTGACTGTCACGTGTCCGTTTCGATGAGGCCAGGACATATATATATATATATATATATATATGTCCCCATTTGTATTTGGATACAAGCAATTTTTCAACTCCGAAATTTGTTTCTTGGGCGTGCCCTTTTTGGACAGCATTTGAAGAACTGAATTCAAGCAGCACAGCCACCGCTGTGAATGCAAATATGGATGAATACAAGTAGGCCAAATCTTTATATATATATATATATATATATATATATATATATATATATATATATATATATATATATATTTGTGTTAGTTACAATAGCTGGTTAGCACACCCCTGGTACTACAATGGTTGGGTACCTGGGGTTTTCTTTTATATATATATATATATAGGAATAATCTTTCGCAGAGCCCAATGTGCTTGCTCCGGGCTTAATGTAATCTGCCGTTACAAGGGCGATCGGCGAGGGACTTACTATTTTGAGAATCATTACAGTAAGACTTACGATCTAGATAGGGCCGCCTGTTGGTCTGAGCTTTCCATAGCACGCACATTGTAAGGTGAGCATATGTGCAAGGCCATATGTATGTTCCACCGTTCCGTCGCTTTGCATTCCGTACCCTACAACTTGCCCGCCAAAAATTCGAGTGGGTTTGCACGCCCAGCACTGTTTCCGGTGTTTCGAACTATTTCCACCGTACCCCTATTCAGAACTACACAACACATACTGACAATTGATCGTTCCTTGTCATGTGTGTCTTGCGTTACGCTATTCCCTCGACACCGTACATTTGTTGAATACTGTACGGTGAAAATGTGTGGCTAGGCGTATCGATATGTCGGTGAGGCGATTGGACCAGGAAAATGCTACCCTTCTATAGATAGAGGCGTGTCTTTATTGTACAGTCGAAGACTGCCAGTATAGCTTCCAGGCTGACGATTGGGGTCGTCTAGATATAGGGGACAGCGTAGCTGCAGTAAGGCTACGCGGGGAACATAATGTCTAGTTAACAGTCAAGTCAGTGCAGTGCGGCTCTATGCCGGCATTTTGAAGGCATGGTTGAACTGCTTTTTGCGTTTTCTCTCAGCAGCCAGCAGCGTCAGCTACCAGCAGAAGTAATAATAATAATAAAGGCAATAATAACAGCTAGAATTGCAGTAATAAAAGACACAGAAGTTGGCACAACAGTAACAACTACAACAGCAACAACAAGTAATGGAAACAGAACTTTGTATTCGATGCATTTTCAATAACAGCAATACCGACAACAAGTACGGCGATAATCGTAATACCACTACCAACAATAATACCAACAACGACAATAACAACAACGACGACAATAACAACAACAACGTCAATAACAACAACAACGACAATAACAACAACAACAACGACAATAACAACAACAATCATAAATCTAAATCTTCTCTCTAGAGGAAAGAACGGACAGAAAACGACAGAGGTCGATTGAAAACTATACAAACAAAAGCAAGTAGTACCACTTTGGTCCACCGTACCTATAATAAGATATTCTTCTCTCATTTACAAGGGACCAATACTTTGAATTCTTACGCGGTATTATATCTCGGAGTGCTCAACTATTTCCCTGCTCAACAAGGTGTATAATCCTGTTCGAAAAGAGAAATTCCATTGTATATAAACATATTACGGCAATCGATGTGTAATCAACAATGAAGCATTTTATGAGTGATGCCCGATCATCCGCATCAGTTAGCAGATGTTTGTAACTTCACTCTCACTCATAAACAATTCATCCCCCATCATACCTTTGGGAAAATGATACTTGGATCAAGTTCTACTAGCCCTGGTCATATATGGCCACTACTATTTAGGAATGCTTTGTAACACATCGTATCAGACCACACTGCGTTTGTGCCTACATATCGGAAGAGGAGTGATTAGGTTCGATACTGTGCGCTGTTGATATATCTGAGCATGAGTACGATTGTCAACTATAATCGTGCCTAGCATTACAAGGAGTAGAATGTTGTAGTTGACGTAACGAAAGAGGATGGCTCTATCTGTTTAAAGAGCAAAGGCGGTTTTCGTCAAGAGCGATTGCGAATATTTCAGAATGCTTTTTACCGACTTACACAACAGCAATTGCGGCTGTAACGGCAGCAACCCTCACAAAGTCTTCAACCGCAACACGAGCGAGGCGTCTCCTAAGCATCGATTACGCGCCGACACTCCCTGATCTGCCACAACGCTATGGCAGCTAGCGTGCGCAGTACAAGCATATATGCCTATATATATTGGCAATTTGAAGTCAATGTACTACTAACTGTATATACAATTTAACTGTATCTGGTGTGGTGTTATTATGGTTTATTAACTGTATATGGTGTGGTCAAGATTTGTGGAAAACCCGTATATATCAGAAACGTTTTTATCTATCATCTGCTGTTCTTAAGAAGTTAAGAACTAGGCTTACGTGGCTAGGTATTTTCGCTGGGCGGGTATGATATTTGGTGAACATGATTGTTATCATCATCATCATCATCATCATGTATCATCCCAATTATTCCATCAACTTTACCTGCAGATAGTTACCAATGGGGTTACAGTTTGCCACAGCGCTTCTTATTGAAAAAAAACGTCATGTTATTTAAGCGATTTATTGTTATTTGTGTACTTAGTAAAACGTTTTCACTTATTACTGCGCAGATTTGCACGCGCACACTTGCACGTTGTGATTTATTGTCATCGTTTTACATAGCTTTTCGTGGTCTCGAGTTATTTTACGTTCATGAATTTAGTCATTGAAAGTGGCCGAGAATGAACGGATTGAATCTATTAGGCTTTGGTTAGACTCAACGTCACGAAGCGTGCCGAGGCTGCCTCGGATAGAAATGCTAGGGGGGTTATCATACGATACTGAGCCGCCGTATAACTTACTGCCAGGCTAGCTCGAGGAACATATCTGAGTAACACTAAACACAATATGAATAGGCACAGATGCATATATAAGCGTGTGTAGGAATGTGTGCTTGCATCATAGTTTGCGGAAATTAGCTGCAAATGCTTACGCGGAATAAGTCTTAGCGGCGTGATACTCAGTCCGTCCTTATCTCTCTCTACGGTGGTAGAACCCTAGAAGGTACTTCCAACAGGTGCCTACGTTATAAATTAGTGTGTGGCGGCTTTCGGAAGGAAGATAATACTCACGTTACTTGTCTAATTATCAGCAAGTTGTATCGCAATTGAAATTTTGAAATTAATTTACACCGTGAGGCGAAGGAATTGTAATATATATATATATATATATATATATTCCGATGCTTATGAAGGCTTTGCCAATAACATCATCGATATATATATATATATATATATATATATATATATAATTCCCTTTCATTTTCGTTCTTGCAATCTCGCTCTCTGTGTCTGCACGAACGAACTGACTTGGTGGTGGTGGCGGCGAACTAGTGAACTAAATGCTCAAGCAAAATATTTGCCGTTTACGGAAAGCGATGAATGATCTCAATCGACAGTCGCTGTAGGTGGTAGCCTTTTTGTCGCTCTATTTGATCTCTCCCTTGCTTTCTCTCTCTCTCTCTTTCTCCCTCTCGAGTTCACTCTCACCACTGGCTGTCTGCCGTAGCCAGGTGTTTTGGATGCTTGAGTGACCGCAGTACCCGACCAACCCGCCTCCCTCCCATCCTGCTCGGAGGGGACGCCATTTGTTTGCCGCCGCTGTTAGGGTCTACCTACCTGTCGATCTGTTTACGTATTATATAGTCTGTGCTGGTTTTGTGTTTACCCTGACCACGGCGCACTTCGCTAGCGTTGTGTTCGTATAACAGCAGCAGCAGCTGGCTATCCAACGACGTAACTGGCGGCCAGGCACTCAGTCATCTGTCTCCTGACGGAGCATCGTGTGGGATCGGCGCACAGGAGACACCGGCGTTGACGGCGTTCTCTCTCTCTCTCTCTCTCTTTATATATATAAATATATATATATATATATATATATGCCCCCCTCTCTCTCTATCTGTTCCTCTCGCCTTGTTGTCGTCGTCGTCTTTGTCATTGTTTTTAAATGCTTTTGTATGTGTCCGTGTGTATGTTCTAGCTTATTCTCGATTATTTCCAGTTTGCGCAACAATGTGAATTGGCGACCATTACAACGAATACTACTTCCGTTTCTTCTATTACCGCAGTAACAAAAACAACAACCAAACAAAAACAACAAATCGATAAGAACAAAAACAATTCTTACTATTTCTACGTTCTACCTTGTCAGGATTACTAGATCAGGCGTAGTAGAGCAGCCTGATATTTGCTGTTGTTGTTGTTGCTGCTGCCTTGTGGTTGCTGCTGACATCCTCGCCGTCATGTGCATAAGCTAGGAGTCTTGACCTGATCGGTTGACGTTGGTTGATGCTGATGATGATGCCCATAGACAGAAGGGGAAAACCGCAAGTCGAAGCGAGAAGACCCAGTGTCGATGATGTTACGACCACTTCTGGCGTTAGTTACCACACAGTTGTTGCGTTGTTTGGTACCAGTCGTTGTTGCTCTTGTTGTTGTTGTTGTTGTTGCTATTGTTGCTGCCCTTGTTATTGTTGTTGCTCTTGTTATTGTTGTTGTTGTTGTTGCTGCCGCCGTCATCTGACTGTCTGCATCGCATATGTGCTACTGATCTCATAGCAATATGGTCGATAGTCGTCATGCTCGTCCACCAAAGCCAGTCGGTGTTTGTCTGGTACG
Organism: Dermanyssus gallinae; assembly: GCA_003439945.1. Lineage (NCBI taxonomy): Eukaryota > Metazoa > Arthropoda > Arachnida > Mesostigmata > Dermanyssidae > Dermanyssus > Dermanyssus gallinae. The sequence continues at coordinate 605,253 of QVRM01001622.1, forward strand.
ACGGTTCGTCAGGATGTTGTTGTTGTTGTTGCTGTTGCTGCTGCTGCAGGTAGATTTGAGCAGCAAGAGCAACAACAATGACAACAACAAGAACAACAGCAGCAGCGGCAGCAGCAGCAGCAGCAAAATCATCAACCGGCTCATCAGCAATCCAAGCCGGCGGTGGTGGTGGAGGCGACGACGACAGCGACGAGGTCAAGGCGTGGTCGTTGATCGCGCCATGCGTCGTGCGGTCACCGTTGTTTTTTGGCTGCCGTCGTGTTTTGGCCGCAACTGCTGGTGCGGTTGTTGCTGCGGCTGTTGCTGCTATTGTTTCTGCTATGGCTGGTACTCATCGATTTATAGTATATTATTGTTGTTGCTGCTGCTGCTGCCGCTGCTGCTGCCGCTGCTGTTGTTGTTAAGGTTGTTGTTGCTGCTGTCATCGTTTCGGTCCGAGCAACAGAAGACAACGACAGCGATCAAGGAGAACAACGATCATGAAGACGAATTCGATTGATTCTGCTCGATTGCAGAGCCCGACGGCGAGTTGGAAGTTTGTTGTTTACGGCGGCAACCCCCCTCTCTCCTCCCCCGGGAAGCGATGATAATGAGTTGATTGATGAAAGAATGAATGAATGGATGGATGGATGAATGGATGAATAAGCGAATGGCTGGCTAACTAGCTATGCATGCAGATGAAAGCAAACATGGTTAGCCAAATAGGCGGATGAATGAATTGATAGATAGGTATGTGGGTAAATAGATACATACATAGATATACAGACAGATCGAGTGGGTAGATAGAGAGGTAGATGGATGGATAAATATACGGATAGATAAATGGTAGACTTGATGGAATAAATAGGTTGATTGATACTGAATGATGGCTCAATGTGTAGATTGCCAGATATATGGATATACTGGTACATGGATCGATGAGTAGTAGTAGTAGTAGTGGTAAGTAGTGGTTCGATGATGGTGAATGAATGGATACATCGATGGATCGATGAGTTGTTGTTCGATTAATGGATAGATGTGTCGTATATTCGCTGTGGTCGTCTCTCCACATCTACGCGTACGCGAACCGAGGCGCGACGCGACGCGGCGAGTAGACGCGACTTGGAGATGACGGACTCTCCTCACTCTGTGCGACTGCCGCCGCCTGACCCGGTGGCTGATTGAGACTGGCAGACTGACTGACGCTACCACGGCGACAAATCAGGAGGAGGAGAAGGATAAGAAGAAGAGCAACAACAACAACAACAACAACACGCCAGATACGGTAGCAGCGGTATCTTGGCTACTCGCTGACGCCACCGTCGCCCGGCTTCTCCGATTCTGGTTGGCCGGGCCGAAGAAGCGGCCGAGCTCTATTTCATAGCATAAATATCAATCGTCGAAGCACCAATGGTGTTGGCAGCAGCAGCAGTGGCAGAGGCGGCCGCAATAGCAACAACAAAATTTACGACGACAACGACAACGACAACAACAGCAGCAACTTCTAATACTATTACTACAACAACAACAAGAACTACTAGTGAAACTATAGCAACATTTACCACAACAGCAACAGCAGCAACAACAACAACATCCCCAGCATCATCACAAATCCTCAGCCAGCAGCCGGGCCAACCAAGAAAGAGCAAGCACATAACTTACTTCGAACTGCAACTGAGACAACACAGCCAGAAACAGAGAGAGAGAGAGAAAATTCGAACCGGAAAGGCGTACAAAGAGGGAAACAGAGAGAGACAATCAGACAGAGAAAGCCAGTCAAAGGCGTCATCATGGACGAATCAACAAAGGAATAAATAGCAAGCAGAGCAGTCAATCACAAGGACAGACGGACAGACAGACAGACGGTGGTCTAACGTGATCAGTCGTAGAAAGAAAGATATTATTATTATTATTACTACTACTGAGACACTAAGTCTACTACTACTACTACTACTATTACTACTAGCGCACCATCAACACCAGCCCCACCACCAGCACCAACATCAACGCTACCATGACACTCTTAACTACTCGATAGATTGCCCGGCTGTTCGTCCGATCCATCTATCGTTAGTTCGTTCGTCAGCGGACTAAGCAGCAGTTAACCAAGCAGTTAACCAAGCAGCAACGCAGCTCGCAGAAACTCTGCCCGAGTTGACTATTGTTGCTCCTGTTGTTGCTCCCGCTGTTGCTGCTGCTGCCGTTGTGGCTGCTGTCACAATCTTGGTGCTGTTCCCGTTACGACGAGGCGAAGAGACAGAACAGAAACCAGAAAGGAAACGAATGAGAAGAAGAAAAGGGAGACAACGACGACGAAGAAGAAGAAAAGCTGACGACGAAGAAGAAGAAGAAAAGCTGACGACGAAGAAGAAAAAAGCTAGCGACGATGACGACGAAGAAGTAGTTGTAGTCTGTCTAGTACTTCGTATTCGTCGTCGTCATCGTCGTAGTAACAGTTGCTGTACAACCTGCTACTAGAAATGCTACGGTGTTGACTCACTCACCCCCTTCCCCCGCTTCCCCCGCCGCGCATCATCATTCTCCTCATCCTCGGTCTCCTTCTTCTGCTCCTTCTTCTTCTGCTACTACAACAACAACAACAGCTACTACTACTACTACTGCTATGACTACTACGACTACTTTTACGCCGGCTATGGGGTAATCTGGTGGAGGCTGTGGTGATGGTGCAGCAGCAGCAGCTGCGGATGGTGCTGCTCATGCTCCCGTAGCCGCCGTCACTGCCGCCGCTATCGCTTCTTCCCGCCTGCTTAAGGTTGAGCCTTGAGAAAGCGCGACAACACGCCCGAGAAGAAAAGAACACAGAAAGAGAAGGCGAACGAAAGAAAGAAAGTCAGATAGAGGGAGAGAAGGAAGACGGGGGAGATAGAGACCGAAGAAGGGGGGTCGGGGCGAAGGTGGGTGGGAAGAAAGATACAGGTCGTCTTGAGTTGACAAGTAGACGACGTGGGAGGGGAGGCCTAAAGATCGAGTGTACGTGTTAGGTAGAAAGAGAAAGAGAGAGAGGGGGGAGAGAGAAGGGGAGCGGGAAGATAGAAAGAGGCGGGGGGGGGGACGTGGGCAGAGAGAGCAAAAGAGGTGGGAAGAGAGAGACTTGGAGAGATGACGATACTAAGGACAAACGAAAGAAAGGGCTATTGCTGCTGCTGCTGCTGCTGAAGCTGTCTCTAATACACGAGATTGACTACACGACTACTTCTAGTATCGTCCTATTGCTGCTAACAGGGCGAACGGCTGCTGCTGTTGCTACTGGCTGGCTGATGCTGGTGGTGGTGGTGGAGGTTGGTGGAGGAGGTGGTGGGATTTTGATGCCGGCTTCAGTTCAGAGGCTAGGTTAGGTTGGGTTAGGTTTGCTTCAGGCCGCCAGAAGAGCGCCTACTGGCCACTAGTCACACACACTCTCTCTCCCCCCTCTCTCTCTCTCTCTATCGAGAGAGCGATATCCATCTCTTAGTCTGAGTTTCATGAGACGGCTGACCGACCGGCCGGTAGGTCGGTAGTAGTAGTAGTAGTAGTAGTAGTAGATCGGAGAGTCTGTCTGTATATCTGTCTATGTCTATCTGTATCTGTACGTCGCTCGGTTGCTCGATCGGTGCATATAGATCTGATGTGGAAGTTTGGCTAAAGACAACAGCCACGACCACGAAGCTGTCGCCGCCACCACCACCGCCGCCGCCGGAGCCGTCGGAGAGCAGAAGCGCATAGATACAGCACATCCAGACCGAAGAAAGCAGCCCTTGACGATGGTGATGCCGGTGTAGTTGTCGTTGTCGTGGCGGCTCACGGCTCAGCTTCACGAAGATATGTGTCTCGGATATATGTTAAGACGATACGTGAGCAAGGCCAACTCGAGTCTAACTAGTCGAGTTCACTAGACTCCAGTGTGCTAGGGCTAGAGGTAAGCAAGCAAGCGAACGAACGTACGAACGCAACTCGATGTGTGTGAATCTTGCTAACGCTGGTTGGCCTAAGCACGCATTGGAGCACCAGCCGGCATCCACACAACAAGCAGGTTATTGCTGCTGTTGTTGTTGTTGTTGTTGCTGTTATTGATGCTGTTGTTCAGTGTCGGTTGTTGCTGTTGTTCTGGAGGAAGAAACCTGTTGTGCCCTCGTCGGATGGGTGGATGAGTGATACAGTGTTCCTTCACAGTCATGAAGCTACCTAGCAATCTCGAGAGCACCTTATTCGAATAACAACAGCAGCAACAACAGCGACAAAAACAGTAGGAACAGCAAAAACAACAACAACAAAAACAGCGACAATTACAACAACAACAAAAACAGCAACACCATCACCACATCCACCTCTTTTTCAAGCCAAGAGACAAGTGATGAGTGCTCCCTGCCGGTATATGTGCCACCTGTTGCTGTTGTTGCTAGCAAGTTGCTCGTTTGCTGAGGGAACATCTCATTCTTATAATCGTTGTTGTTTTTTTAGTTATCGTTGTTGTTTGTCTTCTTCCATATATATATTGTCTTCGTTCGTATGCGCAATGAAGGTAAAAGCGAGTGTGTGTTTGTGTTCGTGGGTTTGAATGACTGAAATAGCACAAAACTGGATGATTCCATAACGGAATAGCAGTACTGAGTGGTGAGTGTATTTGTGTGATGATTTTGCTGTGCATGCAGTTTCGCGCCACCTGCTCTTCTACCATGCTCAATTGTTGTTGTTCTTATTGTTGTGTATGACAATTGCGCTGCCGCAAGCAACCGGTTCAAAGACTAGCCAGCCAATCGTGACGCCCTTGTGAGACGTGACAACTGCTGCAAACCAGCCAGCCAGCCAGCCTCACCATCAGGTGGAACTGTTGTGTTAGTAGGTAGTGGGAGGGTGACTCCAGCCTAACGAACGACATGAATGGATGGAGGAACGACGTAATTACGTCGTTACTGGACTGGAAAGGCCCTAGTTCAATGGATAATTAGACGATGTAGTTAGTGGTCGGTGGCGCTCTTCTTGTGGCGCACCAGATACAGCACCCATCAGGCCGCTCATCATTACGTTTAGGGTATCCTCGGCCACCATTGAGGACCGCGAATCTTCGGTCATCACTGAGGACCGCGAATCATCGGTCATCACTGAGGACCGCGGATCATCGGTCATCACTGAGGACCGCAGACTATCGGTCATCACGGAGGACCGCAGATCCTCGGCAGTCCGCGGATCTGCGGATTCCAGCGGCCACCCCGTTTTCATGACCATGTGGGCATCTATCAGTGCTGGTTGGTAGCTTGGTGGGCTTATTGGTGTTTACGTGTGGTTGCGTTCGTGATGGCACTACTTGCGGCTAATTGTAGCTGCTACCATTACATGATACTAATGATGATGATGATGATAATGCCGATGATGACGATTTTAACAAGTATGCATCTTGTAATTAATTAGTGGGGAGATTTTTTCAACGTGATCTTCCTCGCCGTCAGTGTATTAAAGTCTTCATCGACGACGGCATCGCCGCTGCTGTTGCTGCTGCTGCTGCTGCTGCGGTGGTGGCTCTTGCCACAGTTGCAGCCAGCGACTATCAGCGATATCAGCGCTCACAGCTTATGTATGCATGTCGATGTCTGATTATTATCATCATCAACATTACAGATACTTTGGTTTGAGTCGTGTCGTTTTCCCTTCGCCTCTGCCATCCTATTCTGCAGTGGTATATTGTGGTTCGATGGTTATGCTGCCGCCACATCGCTCTACTACTTGAATAGATAGTGAGCATATGGTTAGGTTAGGTGTCTTGAGTCAAGACTGTGTGTCTGGGGGGTCGGTCTGTCTCTTGCTGCTGGATCGCTCGTGGGTCCGCTGGTGCTCTGTCTCTGGGGTGTCTCTGTGCCTGGGGGGTGTGGGGTCTGTCTATCTGTACGTGGATGTATACGCTGGCGTATTCAGCGTGATGAACTGTATGATGCGTGGGTGCGTGTATGTGTTTACAACTCAACGAGTTATGATGGGGTATCGAGCACACCATAAACCAAGGTCTAACTAAGCCGTAGAGGACAGAGTCAATCTTACCACAATTTGATGTAATGTCAATGTTATTTCGAGCGAGCACGGTGGGCAGGAATTGGCTGGTGGATTTATTGAGTTTGTGAGCAGCAAAATAAGATCAGTAACGCTTTCGTTGATATATATATATATATATATATATATAATATATATATATATATATATATATATATATATATATATATATATATATATATATTGCGTGTTTGTAAATTATAAATAACATAATTATAAAATAACCGTGTGGGCTGAGCGTCTATGAGAGGACAACTCGAACACCGGACAATGTTATGCCAAAGTGCTCTCGAGGCGAGCAAATGAATATAGCTTTGGAATTTCATAGCAGTTTCTTTAACGATAGAAATGCACACAGCTCGCCGGCAAATTGATCCTCACTGAATTTATTTAAATGTAATAATTTGTCATTCAGCCTAGAGTTCTCTTATTTAACAATATTTTTAACAGTGTTACAATAGAGGGTATTGTGTAGAAAAGGGTATCGCCTGTCTCTCCAACTGGTGTGTATATATATATATTTATATATATACATATATTTAACCCGCGGCTGCTGATCTGTAGAGGCGACTGTATCTATATATATATATACACTTGCCTCTACTATATATATATATATATATAGAGAGAGAGAGAGAGAGATAAATTGTATCTGGAAGGTTGCAGCAGCAGCCTGCATCTGAGTCAGCGAGAAGAGCTGCGCATTGTTTTCTATATGATATGGCCGTAGCAGCGTAGATTGTAGAGTCGGTGTGGGACGACGGCGTGTTCATATTTATTGGGTATTGTGTTTGTTTATTTCGTTTGATATTGGCGACGCCGCCGCCGCCGCTGTCGGCGAAACGCACCACGATTCGATATGATAAGATAAGATAAATAAATAGCCGAAGCCGAAGAGGTGCTGGTAGCGTCTGTAGCGTCAGGGTTCTGTTTGCTGGGTGCAACTATTCCGTTTCTTACTACTGATTGCTATGGTGGCTGGCGTTCGCGTTATTGGTTGGTGTTGTTCTTTTTTTCGTTTTGTTTTTGACACACCCTTATCGGTACATGCCGCGAAGTATACGTGAGGGAGGAGGTCTAAAACGACGAAGGAACGACACGAGGAGGAGGAGGAGGAGGAAAAACAAGAAAGAGTTTGTCGATTATAATTTTCACGTGTCTCTCAGGCTGGCGTGTAGCTTTACGCCGATACGACCGGTCCACTCACTGTCGTTTTTCTACTGTCGGTTTTCCTCGCACTTTCCCGTCCTGTTGGGACTCTATCACAATATTTCTCTCTATCCGTATCCCTCTATCTCTGTCTTGCGCGCGCGTTATCTCTCTTTTTCTCTCTATATGTATTTCACTCTAGCTTTGTGTTTCCATTAAGACTCTGTTCTGGTGCTGGAGTAACGTTGATGTACGACCTTGTTGTTGTTGTTGTTGTTGTTGTTGTTGTTGTCTGTTGTTGCCGTTGTGGCTCTGTTGTTCTGGAATCGACGACCAACTACTACTAACCAAGCAGACGGCTCGTGGTTAGAGGAAGGCGCCGTGTACCGACTGCTGCCCGACATGACGGAGATCGGTGGCGCCGGAGGGGTTGTGCCGCCACACCCGCAGAGCCTCGTCTTGCCCGGACTTCTGCCGCGTCACTGCGTCATCGCCCACACGCATGGTGAGTAGTAGTAGTTGAAGTAGTAATAGTTGTAGTCGAAGTAGCAGTGGTCCCCGAGCCTGCCGGTCACGAAGCACACGAAGACCGAAGTACCGCTGAATGCCGTCTCTCAGCGGAGCTATGAGCGTCACCATGAGAGCTTCTGGTGATGGTCTGTTTAGCATCCAGTTGACAACGCCGCCTTTCGATGTAGTGGCATGCATTTGTACGTCCGCATGCGTGCATGAATATTTAAATTCACATATATATATATATATATATATATATATATATATTTATATATATATATATATATATATATATATATATATATATATATATATATATATATATATATATATATATTTATATATATATATATATATATATATATATGGTATTGCTAACTAACTTGTAAACGATGCGATCTGGAAATAAATGTACTCGTGCGTCTCATTGTTGCTGCCCCGCAGTCGCTCGGGAGACGACGGTGCCCATGTTTATCTGAGCATTGTTATGTTTGTTTAGGTCCGACTGGCTTTGTATCCCGCTCGAGACTCCTCTCAAAGGGTGTCGTAGTTCTTTACCGAAACAACACTAGTAGTCGTCGTCGTCGTAGTAGTAGAAGCCACGTAGTTTTTGTTCTGGCCACAAGCGAACTCAACCAAGCGTCGTCCGCAATGAAAAGGATACACTTGGCCTCTCCTGTTGATGTGTTGTACTCAGCACAGACAAACGCCAGGCTGGTTCAGCGGTATGCCGTTCCCACGTCAGAGCCCGGAACTCTGTTTCGCGCGCCTGGAATTGCTTAAGCAGCGCCAATACACTTCAAAACGCAACTAGAGCAAGCGCGAATCAGGCAAATAGTCAGTGACATATCTATCCGCAACAGAACGAGCGGGTAACTAACTCTAGCAACTGCTGCAACTTACTAGTTTGCGTTTTCGCGTGACGAACGGGTGGGTATCTGCTATTGTAGTAGGCAACTGGTAGAGGGTGTTGGCCGTTGCCCGTTAGTCGTACGGAGGACGTGGTGGCTGGTTTAGTTGTTTACTTAACTGTCACACACAAGGCTTTATTAGGCTCTCTCTCTCTGTCATCTCATCTCATCGTCACGCTGCTCGTCGAACGACGGCGCCATTTCTCGGCTGGTTGGTTGGACTGGACAACGAACCATCATAGAGCACGAGAGCACGTGTAGGGCGTCGTGGAGAGCCAAAGCTGGCGATTAATCCTCCCTGCGCCGGAGAGCTCGCCGAGAGTGATTCAGAACGTTCAACATTCATCAAGCCTGCGATAGACAATAGCACTCTGCTCTCGAATGCTGCTGCTGCTCACATGAATTGTTGTACCAGTAATGGCATTATCTAGTCTCGTGCAACGTAACGCAGAGAAATGTCTACTGACGTTTGTTGCTGTTGCTGTTCGACTGGATTCACTAGTGTTGGGTCAGCAGTGACTGCGGTTACGGGCTAGACACAAAATGTACTACTATGTTGCTCATTGCGTACATTGCTTTACGACACTGCGCCATATATATATATATATATATACAAACATTTGTTATTATTATGTTATTATGTTGGTATTGTTTCTAGATCTATCCCGTTGCTGTTCTTGTTGGTGCTGCTGTTGTTGTTGTTAACAGCAGCAACTCTAATATCAGTAAAAGTCACCCTCTTTTAAATTAATTCTTGATCTACTTGTCGTTGGAGGTATCACGATGTTTGCCGACATCATGTTACATCTTCGCTGGTAGAATCAACAAAGCAAAGCAAAGGTACTTCGGATGGAAATTATTGTAGCAGGTAGAGCCAGTCACAGGCCGTCAGTCATAGTACACGATTTCTAGCTCTCTCTCTCTCACTCGCTCTCTCTCTTCATATATATATATATATATATATATATATATATATACAGTCACTGAAAAAAATATAGGGCCACCCATGTTTGCCACATTTCACGCATTTATTATAACCGATTGTGTAAAGATCATAATGATACATGCTCACAGAGTAACAGCGGATACTTTTATCGATATTTGAGGTATCGGGTTACCCTAAAACACATGATTTCGACATTTGGCACAGCTACGCTGCGAAAAAATTATAAAGTCACCACCAAGATGCATGTCTTAGCGAGTGAATTGAATGGAATAACAACGTTTGGGCTCATTTCACGGCACCTAACAACTATACTTAATATTTAGTGAACTTCCCATTACGTCGGATAACTTCAAAAATGCGGTTTGGTATAGTGTTGAACAAATTTTGGATGACGTCCTGCGAGAGCTCGTCCCAAGCCTTCACAATTACTTTTTTTAGTTCTACCTGGTTCGAAAATTGTTTTTCGTCGATGTAAACCTTTCGGGCGAGCCAGCCCCATACATTCTCGATAATATTAAGATCAGGTGAGGCTGCAGGCCAGCGTAGGACCTCAATGTGGCGTTGTTCGAACCAGCTTTCGATCAACTTAGCAGTGTGAATCGGGGCATTATCGTGTTGAAAAACAAAGTCGGGTCCTCCCATCAGCTCAAAATGTGCGGATTGCTTTTCTAGTAGATCCCTATAGCGCGTCGAATTAACACAACCGTCTAAAAACACAATCGGCGACCTTGTATAATACCCGACAGCGGCCCAGATCATCACCGAACCGCCACCTGAGTGCCGTTTTGACAAAAATCGTTCTTTCTTGCGCACATCGTGGAAATAATAGTTAAATCTATCCGGTCCATCACAATTGAACTTTTTTTCATCCGAAAAGAGCATTCGGTGCCATTCAGTGGTCCATGACATCGTAACCTGGGCAAAGTCGAGACGAGCTTTCTGATGCTCAGCGGTCAATCGTGGTTCTCTCTTAAGTTTTTTTCTCGTGAGCCAAAGTGTCTTCCTGAGGAGGTTTTGCACATTTCGCACGTTCGTTTGCACACCGGCCGCCGCCGCAATTGCCTTTGCCGAGAGCGCAGAGTTCGAGGCTTTCTTCAAAATTGCGCGCTTGTTTCGTTCCAAAATGGCATTTGGACGCCCCGGACTCTTTTTTACGCCGTATTTTTCACCCAAATTCACGAAGTTGTTCACTACTTGGCGAGAACGCCCCAATCGACGGGAAATTTCCCGATTAGAGAGGCCGACATCCTTATAAGCCTTGATTTGGGTCTTTTCGTCACTCGTGAGACGCCGACCCAAACCCATCGTTTCAGCACGGAAAAATGTCTGGTAGGAGGTCTGCTTTCGTTTCCGTCGAGCCGTGAAATGAGCCCAAACGTTGTTATTCCACTTAATTCACTCGCTAAGACATGCATCTTGGTGGTGACTTTATAATTTTTTCGCAGCGTAGCTGTGCCAAATGTCGAAATCTCGTGTTTTAAGGTAACCCGATACTCCAAATGTCGATAAAAGTATCCGCTGTTACTCTCTGAGCATGTATTATTATGATCTTTACACAATCGGTTATAAAAAATGCGTGAAATGTGGCAAACATGGGTGGCCCTATATTTTTTTCAGTGACTGTATATATATATATCATGGTCAAGCGCTTTATTCAAAGATTGATCACAGCGTACCGCAGTTCGGACTGCAACTATCGAGCAGCTCTCCAAGGGACAATGTTGCTAACAACAATTTTGGTAGAGACAAGCCTTTTGATAAAGAGTGACTTCATGTTTACCCTACATATTGTCGTACATGTGAACGTACACGTGTTGAACCAGTCATGTAGGGTCTTAAGAAGTTAGAATGCACAATTCTTCCCGGACTGGTGCCCTGCTTGTCCGTATTGTTATGTACTGTCTGAAATTATGCTCCCCAGTAGTTTACACGGTACCACTATCAGAGATATTGGCCTACTGTTTCTAGAGTCAGAGTGGGTGCCCTTTTTGTGCAAAATGCAACTGATAAACGTCCTAAAAATGAATGTTTTTTGCACTCTTTCGAAGATCATATATATATATATATATATATATATGCTGCATATGCGATATCTGCGATATATATGCTCCAAAAGCGGTGTACGGAGAGTTGGCGATATATATATATAGCCAACTCTCCGTACACCGCTTTTGCAGCGGTTATGAGTTTTGCCCATGCTGACGCCCGTGATTATAATTATAATAATGAAGATGACCAATAAAGGGTCAATATTTAGCACTTAAAGCTGCATATTGGCTGCGGGTCACGCGAGCAGACGTAACTCCCCACCTTCAAAGTGGTGCTGCTCGACAGCCGATTCTAAGTAATCCTCTTCATTTGGCGCATCTCAAAGGGCGCATGGCCCGGCTTACCTCTCCTAACGAGGTCGACCACCGTCATATCCTAAATTCGCCTTGTCACTAAGAATAGTAATTGTAGTAGAATTTGTTGTTGTTGTTGTTGTTGCTGTTGTTGTTATTATTCTTGTTGTTGTTATTGCTGTTGTTGTTGCTGCTGCTGCTTTCGTTGTCGCTTGTTTGGCAGTGAGCGCCCGGTCGTTCCACAGTTTCCAGGAGTTTAGCATGACTGGAATGGGAATAATGCTAGCGATGAAGCCGCCAGCGGGGGGATTAAAAGCGAGTGAGTTCACCAGCGGAGATGCCAGCGATCTTGGTTGTGTGTGTGTCGGACCTAGTTTGGCCTAGGCTAGGCCAGCAAGGGGCCATAGGCGTTCCTGGCCGAAAAGAAATGCCGTCAGCCTGTTGGTCAGTCTTACGTCTAGTGACGAAGGGTCTATCTAGAACTGCAGCGGCAGCTCTGCAAAGGGCCAAACGATAACTGCAGTAGCAGCAGCAGCATCGATATCGACACCCACACACTGGATCGATTCGACGAGAACGAAACGCTATGGGCATGTGTGATTGATCGCTATGATATCACAATCGCTAGACAAGAATCACCTACGCTAGATACAATAGAAGAGTAGACCGGCGGACAACTGCTGGAATAACCGCCCGCCTTCGTAGCGACCTGGCAATGCCAACCGCCACAGATGTTGCTACAGAATTGTTGAAACAGTTTTGTATGTGTTCGAGTGTGTGTGTGTATGTGTTTGTTGCTTGTTAGCTTGATTTGGTGCACTTTTGACAATTTATTGTGGTCAGTACGGTACACGCAGAAAATCGTGGATCGATCTAGCCGGACGTCACGCGGATTGTTCGGAAGTTTTGTCTCGTTAAGCAGCTGCAATGTCCGCCCCCGATCAGTTGGCAGTTTTCTGGCATCTGTCTTGAGCCTCATTTGTTTGACTTCATTTGCACTGTGTAACCGCTTTAGAGAAGTTAGACAGTGAAGTCAATAGATGGCTGACTAGATATGACTCTGTGTGTGTGTCCTCTTCTTCCAGTTTTTTCTTCTTTCTTGTGAGTATTTTGGACTTTGGCATGGTTGTACGTGGTCAAGTATCTCCAAGTGCACTCCATTCGTTCAACTCAAAATTGTGGTCAACATACTGTCCTAGCACAAAAGTCGCCGTGACTGAACGATTAATTGATTGATTCACAGTGTATCGTGTGTATCGCGGGCGGCCAGGATGAATGAACCGACCTGATTACCTAACCTCCACTGACTGGCAACATTCTGTGTGATTGTTGTTGTTGTTGTTACGACCAATCTTTGTTCTTCTATAGGCGGTATCGTCACGGTAACGCCGAGCGGTGACCCGAACGCCGAAACGTACCTGAACGGGCAACGAATCCGCGACACGAGCATCCTGCAGCACGGAGCGGTCCTGAAGCTCGGCGCACAGCATCAACAGCCAGGACCGGGCGGAGCAAATGTCCGCGGACCTCTGCAGGGTCGCACGTTTCGGTTCGTCGATCCTGCAGCTGCCGCCTATCCGCCTGCCATGCAGAATCCTCAGCCTCAGGCAAATCGAGTAAGTTATGTGAGATGATGCATTTCTATCGAGGGAGACGAAGTTTCTGCGCATTTTCTAGCAGCAAGCTACATTTGCTAAATTGACGCAGAGCAATTTTGTTAAATTGCTTGAAGAGTGGGGTTATACTAGTAGGAACGTCAGCCGCCCTCACGCTTTAAGGCCATCTCCCAACTACAGGCGCCTCAGGAAATTGTCTTGGACTCCTTCTATTAATGTTCTACTGGTAGGCAAATGGGAGAGAACAACAGGAGAGCAATATCTAAGTTTGGGAAAAACATACTCTGGTTGGGAACTTTGGGACATATATATATGCGCTCTTCAGAGTCACGTATAAATAATAGGACCTTAGGCTTTATAAATCATTCGCACTCAGCAAACTGATATATAACTATACTGATTGCTAGTCCGGACTCTGTATCAACAATTCAAATTATAGACATTTTAACCTGCTCGAAAGTGTACCTTTGCACTTTTTTTGAGGGCTCTACTGGGACGACGTAGAGGTTGATGTTCCTTTACACTAAAGTGTTTTTTCCAGTGCTTCAGATACAATATACCAGTAGTACAACATGCTTGTTGCACGTGCGAGACACGTACATGAACAACACGTTTGCATGGTGTATGGCAAATGCTTCGTAACATTGCTTCGTTTGGAAATTATTTGTTCCTCGCTATTTGTCCGAATATCTAGTGAGTCGATAACGATGGTTTTAGTTGGTTAAATAAATTATTCTTAATTGCGAAATATAGCCCTTTATCGTTAAAGTATAGCTAATTTTATCCTATACATACTGTATGCGTGTGGCGCAGTTCGACTAATTCGAGGCAGATAATATGAACCGTTACATTTAATTAATAATGGCTTTACCGAGGTAAGCACATATATTATAACATGTCCCTCGCATATGAAGATCCAGACAGACATTCGGCGCCGAGCATGTCCACGACTACAAGTAGAACGTTTGCCCTTCCGTCAAATCAAGCCACATATTGCAATCTAATAGTTTGACCGCTGTACTCTGATTGAAATCGTTGCAGATGGATCCGATGGGGCCGCGACCAGCTTCAGTGAGCGGTGAATACGAGTCGAAGAATGAGCGCCACGCATCTACAAACAGCGACGGAAGCCTCGCAGCTCCTGGCTCAGCTCTCCATCGTCCCGCGATGGCACCAGGAAGAGACGCCATTCTGCCCGCAGTACTTGAGTTCTGGGAAGAGCGTGCGTATCTTGTAATCTGTCCTAAAATATCCACCTTAGCAAAAAAAACATATATATATATATATATGGTTTAGCTTAGAGTTGATAGCTTAGAGTATCAAAAAATGTATGATTGCCGCGTCGCTCGTACACGCTCCTTGGCATGTAGTCTGTACTCGAGTGGTCCGTGTAAACCCCTATTGTACGGGTGAAGAGTTTTATTGCCAGGGTGGATTTGCGTGTGTCAAGCTCGTGGCTCTACGCAATCATGGCTATATATATATATATATATATATATATATATATATATATATATATATATATATATATATAGATATATATAACGAATCGAAATGCTAAAATACACAAAGGTGGAGTAACGTGGTGAAAGGTGCTGACACACAGCCAATAGGCTCTAAATATTGATCTTCGTGCAATCTTGAATTTCGTTCCAAACGATCGTGTATTCGTGTTTCGCTTATGTGTCGTCTGTTCGATTCGCTTTTCACATTGCAGATGAGAATGTGTTCTTGGATAGCGTCATTACTCGACTCGATCCTGCGCAAGCGCAATTTAAGCTCTCGCCCACGTACGCGCTCTATATGGCTGCGCGATACCGGGCTTCGACGCACTTCCGCCCGACGTGCTCACCCAACGAGCGTGCGCGCCGCCTCACTGAAGTCGTGAACAGAATAGCGCAACTGATTCAGCGTGCCGTCGAGGAGCGGTGCGTGATGCCGCCGCCCAACTCGGCGCCGATGGCGCAGCACCGCGTCCACTGTCTCTCGTTCTGGCTGGCCAACGCTTCCGAGCTGCTGCACTTCCTCAAGAACGACCGACATCTGTCGGCGTACACGCTAGATGCCCAAGATGTGCTAGCCGAAAGTGTGAGGCTGTGCTTCGGTGGCCTGGTCAGCTGTCTGCAAGCAGACCTCGACGCCGCGCTGCCGCCCTTCATACGCAATCCGACCGACGTCACGGACGTCGATGGCGCCATCGCTGATGTGGTCAATGTGCTTGCTAGCAGCATGACGCTGCTGCGACACTGTCGGGTGAACGCTGCCCTTACGATTCAGCTGTTCTCACAGCTGTTTCACTTCCTCAACATGTGGCTGTTCAACGCCACCATAAAGTCGGCACTGAATGCTCCGCCCCAGCACAACATGTGTCACCGCCTGTGGGGGTCGTGCCTCAAGCGGCGCCTCGCCAAAGTCGTCAACTGGGCCGAAAAGCAAGGCCTAGAGCTGGCGGCCGACTGCCACTTGAGCCGTATCATACAGGCGGCCCACCTGCTTCAGACGCACAAAACGCCTGAGAATGCCGCCGAACTGGCTCAGACGTGCTTCAAGCTGAACTCGCTTCAGTTGCGTGCCATGCTCGAGAAGTACCGCGTGGACACCGAAAGCGGCGAGCCACCGTTGTCGTCGGCGTTCATCGAGCAGGTGTGCAAAATAGCCGAAACCCGAGAGGCGACCAGTCCGGAGCAGGACGTGCGCTTGGAGGAAGATCCCGATCTTCAGTTGCCCTTCCTGCTTCCGGAAGACGGTTACACGTGCGAGGTGATACGCGACGTGCCCCCTGGCCTAACACAGTTCCTGACGCCGCTTGCCGAGGCTGGCCTATGCAGACTGACAGTGCAGCCATCCTCGATCGGCTTGTGGACTATCTACATGTCCGACCAGGACATACATATGAGGGCTGTCCCATTTCCTAGGGAGTCGCAGGGCGAGGAAGCAATCTATAACCAGCCACCGCCTCCCCAACCTATTCAAAGGCAGCAGCATCCGAGACCCGCTGTTGCCGCTCAAGCCCAACCGATGCGTCCAATGCAACAGCCCGAAATATGCACGTTGTATTTGAAGAAACTAAACAAATCTATGGGTCTGTCGATTATAGCGGCGAGGGGTGTCGGTCAAGAACAGCTCGGCATCTACGTGAAGAGCATTGTGCCTGGCGGCGCCGCTGATCTGGACGGACGTCTACAGGCCGGTGACCATCTCCTCAAAGTGGACGGTCAATCGCTAAGTGGCATTAGCCAAGACATGGCAGCCCAATTAATGATGCGCACCGAAGAGGTGGTGTGTCTCGAAGTAGCTAAACAGGGAGCGATTCTGCACGGACTGGGAGGCCTGCTTCAGCAGTCGCCGATGGCGGTTCCCCAGGGCAACGCTAGTGCTATGCGTGAAAGTGTTCGCCGCTTAAGCGATCGCGATGCACCTTCGAGGATGGCCACAGATTATCCCGGCTCTCAGTTTGATCCTCGAAACGCGCACACATTGCCTAACATGTCGTCGACGCAACACGGCTCTTTTCAGCTGCAGCAACAGCAACAACAACAACAGCAGCAACAGCACGCACAAATTGGCCAGCGAATACAAGAGAGCAAATCTGTGCCACAGCTCAATTACGCACAAGGTGGGCAGTCAGTGGGTCCCCATGGATATCAGCCGCCGCAACCGCAAAGTTATCCGCAGCCCTTAAGCCACGAAGGAACGCGTGCCGCCAGCATTTCATCGCTGCCGACTCATTATGATCAGCAACAACCGCAGCATCCTATTCAGACGCCATCCCAGCAAGGCATGCAGCAGCAGCAGCAACAGACTATGGGTCCACCCGTAGGGCACCCAAGGCCGCCCCTGGTGAACGCTCCCCCTCTGGGACCGAAACCGGCTCCGGGAGTTCATCAGCAGCCCCGACGTAGTGGCGACTACGACTTTGGTGAAAGTGTCTATCAAAATATATCGATGTATCAGCAGAAACCGGTCCCGGGAATCCATCCCCAAGAACAATACATCGGGCCGCCGGGTCATGTGGGGCCAGGTATTGGCCAGTTTGGTCCGCCGAAAGGCCAACAGCAGCAGCAGCAGATGTACCCGCAGCCTATGCAAGTACCTGGAAAGCCTGCTCAGCCTGCGGCCAATATGCATCAGAGCGCCATTTATGGCCAATATCAGCCGCAAAAACATCCCGGGCAACCACCTGCCCCACCCAAGCCTCAGCTTAATAACTACGACGACCAGGTCAGCCAGCCACCGTCGGCAGGGCCACAATACGAGAACCACCAAATGCCAATTCCTCCGTCCCAGTTTGCCCCCAGTCAGATGGCACAGATAGCTTCCTCTCAAGCGCCCCAGCAAAGACCACATAATGGACTGGCTCCACCACAGTATCAGAACCATGTTCCACCTAACCGTGTGCCATCTCCCTCGCGTCAAGTCAACAAATCTGGCCAATGGCAGGAAACGTCCATAATGGACACGACTTGCCACACGAGCGAGAGCTCTGTGCGCCACACTAGCGACAGTTCTGTGCGCCACACCAGCGAGAGCATGACTCGACAGGTAGGGGAAGGTCTGGTACGCCACATGGGGGATACTACGGTGCGCCATGCCAGTGAGAGTTCTTCTGTCCGGCACACGACAAATCCGAACCAGTTGCGTGCCGATGCAAAAATGGATGAAATTCGTGAGGAGGTTACGAGGCGCCAAATGAGGGAGAAGCAACAACAACAACAACAACAGCAACAGCAGCCGCAGCATAACCATCACCATCATAAGGAACTTCAGGAAACTACGATCAGCAGTACAACTCGACTAAATCAGTCGGAGACGGTCGTACGCAAAGTTGAGATCAAGGATCGCTACGAAGGCATTGGGCAACAGATGCCACTAGCCCCCAATGGAATTCTTGGCAAGACAGCGCGTGATCGCGAAGAGAAAGAACGCCGAGAACGCGAGCGGCTCGAGGAGATCCAGGCAGGCATTGACATGGAGATCGAGGAGCTTGAGGCTCTGCCGTCGAGAGATGAGAAGCAGGAGGACCGTTTACGGTGTTTGCGACTCGAGCGAGAGTTTCGTCGCCGGGCGATGGAGGGCGATGATGACGACGATGAGGACGATCCGCGACGAAGCGAGAGAGACCGAATCGTCCAAATCCAGGAGAATATCGAGAAGGCTAGACAGCAACACTTGCAACAGGTTCAGCAGGAACAACTAGCTGAACGCGAGCGTGAACAACAACTACAACGAGAGCGTGAACTACAACAGCAGCAACGCGAGCGAGACGCTCAAAAGCAACAGCAGCTGCAGCAACAGCAACAACAGCGCGATAAGGAGTCGAAAGAGCGCGAGGCGCAGCAGAAACAGCTTGAGGTAACCTTTGGGTTAAATTGCGCTCATACCGGTACCGCAGGCAGTTAGCTCTTGCGGTTTTTCGAATTTATAAAATTTTATTTTATTATAGATACATCTATTAACATTCTAGATGTACAGAGGTGTGTCTGTGGTCCACGTGAGTTTTTTTCGTTTGTTTTGTTTATTTGCCTTGTCTAAGTTTGAAACCGTGATACCGCACCCAAGTTTGAAACAGCAGCGGCTGGTCTGCTGAACGTCTCGAGTCACGTTTTTCTCGAATGCAAAAGAGTATAAACCACATAAAAGTAAACCACATTGTTCGTCCGGTACGTACACATCTCAATGGCCGTGATGGTTTGCAGGACGCTACCGCCCGCCTCGAGGGAGTGACACTGACGGACAACGAAGACCAACCCCCGCCATTGCCAAAGTCCCCGCCACCACCATTAGATGGGCCGGTCCTGCTTAACAACAACCACATTCCGGCACCTACGACGGACCCGCGACAACAAACGCCTGCAGCGACAAGCAACAACAGCCAGTCTGCCCCCCTACAGTCTGTGCTTAAAAATTCTAACGGTGAGTTGCTACGCATGCAAGACATGCGGTTGTCTCTTCAGAACACCGAATGAATTGCTGACATCTTGTCCAAAATACCTGCAGCTGTTAGCTGCTTGCCTAATTATCCGGTAGTGGTCAGTTTTATGTGAAGTCGCTATGAATGAAGGCAAAGGAACTTACGATATATTACGGCCTGACGAGCATTCCTTCTTCCTTTTTAGCCTAGCTATTGTGTAACATGTTCCCGCATATTTCTCTCGCTGTATTTCGCGACACGATTTCAGGTGTGCCAAGCAGCCCTAGCAAGGGCAACCTGAAACAGCCGAGTCTAACGAATAACAACAATAATAACAACAGCACCAACGGCACCAACAATAATAATGATGGTGACCCTCCGGCGAAACCTGCAGCGAAGAAAAAAGTGTCCTTCCACGAAACCCACACCGAGGTTTCTTACGATAATTATGAGGTAAGTAGTAAGGCTCTGTGTGGCATTTTTACTTGCTTTTCATTTTTGTGTTATTGTCGTTGAGTTTGCGCTGAAATTGAACGCGTTCCAATTTTACTGCGCAACTGTTTCTCGTTCGGCGGCATTGGCTGAGCGTGAGCGTAGAGCGGAGACAGTACCGACTGGGCCACGTTGCAGTACCGGCATAATAGTTTGGCGGCCAACAAACAGATTGTTATTGTTATCACGCCGTATTAGAAGGGCAGCATTAGTACACCCGCTTGCTACAGGTTTTCTGTGTGCGATAATGGAATTTGTACAACGATTTGAGCCGAAGCCCTCGTTTAACTCATGGCTGACTACGAAATGCTTCACACAGGACGACTACTACGACGAGGAAGACGAGGACGATGACGAACAAATGACCGAGAGTGAAGACTATCACCATCAGATGTCACTGCAGATGGAGCAAATGGAACATTTGCAACACCTGCAGCAACAACAGCAGGCTATGCAGGCCGCGTTGGACGAGTCGCAGCAACACGAGCAGCTTCACCGAGTCAGTGCAAACAGTGGCGATACCATCTCTAGTGGGCAGCCCACCTCAGCGGCGGCTGGGGCGGCACCGCCGCCGACCACAACGACCGAGAGCCTGAACGGTAGTGTGCCATCGAACGACGATGAAGCCGCCGAGAAGTACACATTAGAGGATATTGACGAGGTGCTCAACCAGCCCCAGCTTACTTTCACTCCGCAGGCGCCGGGTGTCATCGGAAGCCAGGAGGTTTACAGGTAGGCTGTTGCTATTAGCTTTTTTGTAGTTATTATTTTTACATTTTTTTTCGGGCTGAGCATCAGCCAACATTGGACGTCCACGGGACTGTATTGGCACTGCTTCGTAAGACGGTTCCCATAAATACAAATGTGCAACGATTGGGTTCGAACCCGTGCACCTATCTTCTCCTCGAGGCGCACGCGAATGCACCACGCCATCGGCCTCGACTATTACTACTACTACTACTAACGGACGAACACGAAGTTCCCGACTACCCGATACGAGCTACGCATTCCTTGGACGGCTAGGCTCTTTGTTCGTGTTGGCCGTAGATGATATGAGGGATTACACAAGTTTTTCGATGCTCGTGTCCTTCATTGGAATAACGCTCGTATACAAAAGTAGGCATGTGTTGTTTATATATATGAGAGTGGATCGGCAAGTTTTAATACTTTGAATTCTGCCGCCAGACCGAAACCACCAAGTTCTTCCGGTTTGTTTTGCTTAGAACCGCCATTTGTCAGCTAAACGTTGTTTATATACATGCCTTGTTCTTCCCAAGCTCACATATTGCTCTCCTGTCTGGGAGTTCCATCTGGTTAACTATATAAAGTTAGTGGATGGCATCAAAGACAAGTTCCTGAAGCACCTTCAGTTCAAATGCCCACCAAGCGTGTCAGCTGATGTAAAATAGACAGGGAGGAAGGGACAAAAGCCGCGGCCCGTTTCGAGTTCGCAAACGGGTTGTTTGCTTGGCAGCTACCCAAGTGGGCGCCTGCAAATTTCATTAGTACCCGCTTATTTGGCGTCCAGTTGCGTTTTCCATTGCGGAGTACGCATACTAGAAAACAATACCTATATGATCATGAATTGGAGCACACGCCCCTGTATGTCATAATATAATAAAGGTGATTATATATATATATATATATATATATATATATATGATTCTAGTTATCGCTCTAATATTCTAATATTCAAATCGAAATCGGTAGCCGCTATGGAGTTATGTCATACTAATTCGAAATAACGATTTTAAATTTGCAGCGCATAGTATAGTAGTACGCTTGTGTTCTAAATTTCATTTACAATTCTTTTTTTAGGGACCCCCGTCAACGAATCATCAGCGCGAAACAAAGTCAGAAGGAAAACAGTCCACAAGTTGGACCGGAAAAGCTGACTTTCCAAGAGAAAATGAAGATGTTTGCGAAGGATAATGGTGAATTGACTCCCAAGCTGAAGACGTCTGTGTCAAAGGCTCAGAGAGAGATCGATCATCTAGCTACACCGACGACGTCACACTAATCCATGGCATACCAGCTTCAGTCATCTAGTGTTAAAAGACAGAGCTCAGTGAACGAGCGTCATTCCATTAATTCATTAGTTTAATCAATCATACGCCACTTGTTGTCAGCAAAGTTTTTATTACTACTCTAATTATTATGAACGAGAAACGCCCAACGTAACGGACCGATTCCCGGTTAGCGGAATAACTGACATAACGAATTCATCCTTTAAGGATTTGCTAAGCTCGAGTAACCCGGAAACAGATCCTGGTTTTTCATGAGCTGGGTTTGTCTTTTAGTTCACGTAGTGGTCAGCCGGCAGTCGGCGAAGTAATCATTTTACGTTATCCACAGTCATACACATACGCTCATCGCGGTCCCCCGAGAAGAGTCACAAAATAGGACATCTTGCGTTTTACAAAAAAGATGACCGTGATTTTACCTATGCAGGCCGGCATTCCGAGCGTGGAAGCGTTCGGTCTGTTCTGTGAGCGTGTCAACAAGTATTCTGTAGAGGCGACATAAACTCCGCCGAATATAATCGGACAGGGTGCATTAAATTACGTTGCGTGTGCTATGATCCACGGTCCACACACACACACATACATATATGTAGTCTAGACGAAAAGCGCCAGATTTAGAAAGTCAGTCAGAGCTACCCCTTTTCTCGTACTATGGCGGCTGTCCTGTTTCGAAGGTCAGTCCAGATTGAGTGTCTAGGGGGGGTATCTGAACGTCTGCCGCTGCGCACACACCTACCGTACCGCTACAGCCGTACCCTGTCCGCTGCTGTAACTCCGTTCTCCGAGAGTTTATGTTTTTGTTTGTCTGGTTCAATTTAATGATGATCATGTTGTACAGAAGGAGGATGAAGCTCGTCGTCGTCGTCGTTTTATACGCGCTAGAGTGAACTGAGCCATGTTTCGGGAGCAAGCCCTCTTGCCTACGTGCCCTCTGGACAGCAATCATTCATTATTGCAACGTGGTGGTGGTGGTGGCAGCGGCGGCAACAACAACAGCAGCAGCAGCGACAGCAGCACCAGCAGCAGTAGTAGTAGTGGCCTGGGCAGCGGATTGCAGCTTACCAGAGGTCATAGCTTAGGTCGAGAGGATGTTCTTGATTGGTGACGAAGTTGGTGACGGGCCTGTCACACCACTGTCACCTTCATTCGTCATTGCCTTCTCAGTTTCATATACTTGACAGTCGTCGTGTTCTTCACTGTCGTCGTCGTCGCCAGAGGAAGAAGAATAAGGAGAACGCCACATCCTAACGATAGTCCGCGGCATTTGAATCTTCTCGGTAATGTTGGGAAGATATCATAATGACTTAGCATCCCTATCGTACCCCACACTCGGAAAGAGAGAACACAAACACGCGCGCAGCATTCACAGCTGCTAGCCGCAAATCACGGCAGCACAACATAGACGAGGCAGACGGATTTTATAATCATCTAGATATGACTATCCGCTTGACTGTTTGCGGTTTTTAACAGCTAACGTATATATATATACAATATTAAATGTTATTATTAATTATTAGTATGAATATTAAAATTATCGTTACTATCTATTTGGAAGTTAGGCAGGCTATGAGGCACTGTTTATAAAGACGCATCATGCATGTTGGAAAGCGTCGCAAAGACGCAGTTTGATACGAAACCAGTTGATGTTATTCGAGGCCAACTGCTACTACTGCGTGTGGCATGATAAATGCGTTACTCTAAGAAACGCAAATATATATATATATATATAAGAGAGAGCTGATCGATGTGATGAATAAGACCTCATCACAATGAATGGATTCATCGACTGCATTGTGTATATAATGCCTTGTAAATGCCCAAAGAACAACGGCCGTGTACAAAATAAATTTATTTCTCTAATACAAATGTTTAGGCGTATTTTATATATGTATATCCTGCAGTCTTGATTCCGAACCTGGAAACAATACATATATGACAATTATAAATTTTAACACGCACATGAGAGGCTAGCGACGGATTTCTCTCCTCGTATAATATTTTGAGTGAATAATGTGTTTGTAAAAATCAGGAATTTTGAATTATGAGGGCTAATGCTTCCAACCAATGTGGTCGTGATAAGATTACGGAGGCAGACTAATGACTTCGTTCGAGACAACGGAACCAGGCTTGTGATTCAAGAGGCTGTTTAACTTGACTGCAGACTCTACAGGAACCGACACCTATAAGTGTCAATTTTTCACCAGGGAGGGCTGGTTGTTTTTTTTTACTTCAATTTATACGAAAACCCAAGAGCTAACAGATACTTTGTGGACTTGCCAACACAAAACTCTTCTAACAAGATGAACACGATTCTCATGCAAGGCAGGTTGCTTTCACTACTTCTTGCACACGAGTCATTTGTTTTGAACTTTTCGCGGAAAGGATTTATCTTCTCTTCTAACTTGTAACGAATCTGTAGTAAAAGTATTTTCTATATCGAAGTGTAAAAGGGGCGTAACCGAATTTCTTTGTATTTTTCTTTGTAACATAATGGGAAGTGGCAATTAATACGATATCCAAACAACGTTCCATGTTTCTCTGTCTTGAAGCTTAATAGTAAATAAGTCATTTACAAACACCTATTTACATAAACGCGCATCATTGTTGCCATGACATTCTTTCTCTGAACATTAGAGAGTCCTGATCCTACTCTCAAAGCGTTAACGACGCAAGGGGAGACGTCCTAGGTTTACGACTTGCCGCCTCCCAGCGCTTCAAACGTGAGCAGGAAAAGGTCTTGCAGACTAATGTATTTCCTGGGCTTTACGTATCCATAGACAAGATAAGGGCTAACCGGCTCCTAGCCAGGGTGTCGTGGATCATAAATCAACGACCAGGGAATGCCAGGAAAAGAATTAGTTATTTTAGAATGATTGTCGTGTGAACGCACTATCGCATGGCAGTGCCCCAGACATTCCCGATTATCCCGAGAAGTCACTCTAATGCCAGGTAGAATCTCCCTGGCCCTCACGAAGATGTTCGCGTCATAGCGATAAGCAAACACTTCGATGATGTACCACAGTTGAAACCATCCCCGGTAAGGTCACCCATACACTGCTTCGCATAAGAAAAAAGTGCCCTGCACCACTCCACTACGCATATGCCAGATATATGCTTCAAAAGAGAACAACGGCCGTTACATAATTACATGGATGATGCAATATTTCTTATTTATTTACTACAAGAGAAGATGACAAACTAAGCATAAACGGTCAGAGTACCACGGGCACATTTTAATAATTTTATATTTACAAAGAAAAACAAAACAGAATGCCTCCATCACGGTCATGATATCCCAAGCACCGCATTTTACTACCTACTCGTACACTTTCTACAACAGACCTGAACTATGCTAAGCGCGTTTGTTATTTAAGTAGATTATTCATATTTGTATGGCTTTAGTGTTTCAGTTTGCTTTGTTTGCCTTGCAATCAATTATTCTGATTCCTGTACATAGAACCCTAAAACGTTCCCTAGAACGGGTAAGACCAAGTGGTTGATGATGATGATTGTTATGTCAAATCCGATGATAGGGCACCAATTTCATCAACCAAGCGGCTTCGTTCCAGTTCGAGGGCGTCGAGAAATTCACGCTCCTTTCGCAGCACAGCTGAATTTAGGACGTCGGACAGCAGCTGTATATCCTCCCGAGGTTTGCCGTTGGGTCGTCTGAAAAGAAGATGGAGCGCTTGATATTTTCAGTTTTGAGATTAGACTCCAAAACAATGTCGTTGGTGCAAATCGAAGCAATAGAATATTATTAAGTCGACTGCAAAAGTAGCTAGCTGTGTTACAACTGAAATAGAAAAACGAATCTTAGAGCGCTGTTGAATTGATACACACAAATACCTAGTAGATTAAACCGAATCATACATTTAAATAGAATTGCATTGGTCACATCGTTAGGCTCGGGCGAACCAACGAACGAATCAACCGAAGTGCACACTTGGAAGTACCGTACCGAGGTGGCTTCTTATTTCTGAAACATTCCTGCTGCTCGGCGAGCTCCTGAATTAGTTGCTGTTTGGAGACTATCTCCCGCCTCGACAGCAGCTCTTGAATCGCATCAATGCATCGTTGTGTACATGTAGTGTAGGACTGACGTCCCAAGGCCTTGATCTGCTCAGCAAACCTCGAATGCGAGCTCTTCACCGCCCTTTCAACGGCGCTCACGCTTTATAGTGTTGCCGGCAAAACAGCAATAACCAGAGAGAAGTAGAGGAAACATTAGCATATATGAGCGCACACACACACTCGTGAAAAAATCTTTTCGTTGCAAGTGTACTTGTTTATCTTCCAACCTATTTGTTAATAGTACGCATTGTCACCTTATTATTTGTTGGCACGGTTTTTATCTGAGGTCGTAGAGTGGATAGGCTCTAATGCACTACACGAGTGCCATTTTACAGTTTCATTTATAGTTAAGAGGGGGCTATACGATTTTCCCCGCCGTGCCTATGCCTGCATGTATCACCATTCCAGGCTATATATATATCTATATATATATATATATATATATATATATATATATTCGCAATACACAAAAACAAAAATGTATATATATATATATATATATATATATATATATATATATTATATATAATGTATATATATATATATATATATATATATTGTTTTGTCGCTTGTACGAATTCACAAGCAAAAAATATATATATATATATATATATATATGTATATATATATTTTTTTTTTGCTTGTGAATTCGTACAAGCGACAAAACAAAAGGACAGAGATAACCGCCGGCTCTGTTAGCGGGCGACACCTTGGATGGCTACGATCGAGTATAAAACAGCACAATACTCACAGAGCAACTTTTTGGTATCGCTTCACACGGTAAATTATTTCGTGATCACTTTGGTCCAGCGACATCTTCTTCGTGTCACTTCTTCCGCTTGTTGTCTCTAAAAGTCTCGATGGAATTGTCTGCCGCTTGCGTCGGCAGCCTACGAAGTACGTATTGTTGAACCTGTCGAATTCATAGACATAGATAATGAACTAGAAAATGCTCAATCTACATGACCCTCCTTATTACTGGCTATACTAAAAGACTTTGTTATTTTCGTTAGCCAGTTGCGATATAGCATTTTGAGCACAGCGCGCGGGAAAGCCATTCGAATCAAAACGCCAAACGTCGTTATTTGTCTAGCAGCGGCTCGGTGGCTCCCTCTGGCGACTGCCAGATAAAGCACGGCCATTGCCTAATTGACATTTGGCCGGATTTCATTTTGCACTTTGATATCGACGCTGCATTATTGCTCTAATTATATCTATCTAGATACGGCGAGGGTGCGCGATGACGACTTCCTACCGTCGTACGTAACTTCCCGTTCCCGCAACTGCTCGACTCTGACGAACGTTCTCGAACCGGCGTTTTGTGACGATTTGAATTTGCCCGCGCGTCGCGTCGCCTCCAAGATGGCGCCTGCATAGCGAGCGGTCGGCGGCGGCCATATTTGATCGGGCCGCAGTCACATCGTCGCCGACGTCACAGTCTGCGCCATTAGCGAGTCTGCTCTTCGGTGTACGGCTGCTTTTGAGAGTCCCTCGTCGCAGCAACTGAAATTTCGTCAATTCGTACTCAACGATTCCGATTCGTGATTGATTGATTGATTGATCGATCGATCGATCCATTGAAGTAACTCAGTAACCGGCTCAAAACAACAGTCACAATGACTTTCGGATCATCAACATCTACAACAAGGTACGTTGTGCAATTCTGCCGCAGCAGCAGATTCAGAGCGAACGCTTTTGTCCGAGTGGTTAGGCATAGCAACGCACGGCCACACCGTGGCTGGTCAGGTAGTGGTTTTCGGGCTAACATTTTCAGCCAACATTTAACGGATATTGCTTTCGCATTGCTTCGTAGTAGTAGTAGTAGTAGGATGGAGCCCATAGATACACAACAATGTGTGCAACGGCGGGGATTGAACCTGTGCGAGTATTAGGTATTAGGCACACGGTATGCGAATGCACCACGCCGACGACCGGTAGGGCTCTCGACAGGTAGTGGTAGCGACTGGTAATGCTGTATGCTTTCATTATCGTGTTGAGTCTGTGTCTGTTAGATTCGTGTGATCAAGAGCTGCCCCACCTATCATTAGATCATAATTCGTCACTGTTGCTGAACTGTTACTACTTTAGCTTTAGCCAACCTTAACCGGCAGAGAGTAACGCGCTACGTTATAACAATTTATCGTAGTCTCTCGTGGCCACCCCGACATGGTATGATCATAATGGCATAGCGAGATCGTTTCGGCTTGTGCCAGCAGTTGCTGGTGCCGTTGTTTGATGTGCATTGCTGCACGATCAGTTCGGTGTTTTCTCACCACCGCCGCCTTCAGCCGAGAACCAAAAAATGCAGGCATATATTTGAGTTGGACGCACGCGAATGCATAGCGATAGCCGAATGGGGCCACAGTTCGTACAGGATGCCACGATAGGGTTAACCATGCCATCGTGCTACGAACGGGTTGGATCTGGCCGACCTTGACACGTGTCGAGTGTCTGCAGGCAGCGACAACGGGTTAATCCAGATATGGACAAAGCTTATCTCGTTTTGATGTACATGTATCGTCTTAGACCGCCTGTTAGTAACAACATCGTTTTCGCGATGTAGTTTTTTAATAACGATATATTCCCATATTAGCATTTTAGGGGAGACGATATGTTATAAAAATTACGTTGCGTTACAACAAGCATTGAATTTATATACCACGCTCATAATACCAAGATAGTGTAAATGCCTTACACTACTGTATTAAGTTCATTGCTGCATTGGTGAGCCATTTGGAGGCGTCATCAGATCCTGTATACATACAATATTGTACGGTCTACTGGAATTTTTTTGTAAATTGTACACTGATGTAAACTTGTACGCATGGTTACATATTGTTGGCACGTTAATAAAACGTGTTTCATATATATATATATACCAGCTAGTAAGGAGGTATATATATATATATATATACCAGCTGGTAAGGAGGGTTTCCTTTCGGGTCGAGTTGTTAGCCAGGCGGAAGAGTCGAGTCATTTACGTATCGGCAGCTGTAGACACTATATCTGCAGTCATTCCGACTCTCGCCGTAATAGTCAATCCATCAAGGCATTCGTAGTGTTAATTAATTCGTCGATCAATCGTGTAGTTCCGCAATGAATTTCGCAATGGCTCTGCTGGAATGTTGAAAGAAGGCTACCATTACTACTACTACTATTACTGATGCTGACGGCTTGTGAGCTGGTGAACGCTGCCGCCATTAGCGGCGTGGCTGGTTGTGACCAACCGGTTGTTGCTAAGCCTGGCGATTCCAAGCCTGTCCGTAGGCTGCCGACAAAGGGGATGAATCACTGGATGAATCAGATGGAAATGTTCTTAGTTAATTCTACTAGTTGCTCTAAGCCTGAACCCCAAACAATTGCCGACTAGCGAATTCTCCTCGGTAAGCGGTGCCTCGTGTGCCACTTTAATAGGTTTCATAGTTCGCTATGCTTCGATAGTTCGCTTGGACTTGGCGTCAGAGCCGGCGTCGCAGTTCGTTCGTTGCTCACCGTCTCAGGGCTACGCGGCTAGCGGCGGCCCTAGCGGCGGCCCGAGCGGCGGAGGCAGAGACTCTGGATTGTTCTTTGTCCTCCTTTGTTCCCTGCCTTTCCTCCTCTTTCTCCGTCAGGGCGCCATGCCTCGATGTGTTCTTACCTGCTCTCTCTCTCTCTCGTATCAGCATCGCTGAGCTGACAATACGCGAGCTGCTGCTAGTCCGGGCCCGGTTGCCACGCGCCGGCAGCCCTATCGCTGCCGCCGAGGTCAATGCTCACAAAATGCTGCATAATGACGTCATCGGCGGAGTCGGCCGTCGCCATTGGCTAATGACGTCAATCGAATGCACACACAGACAGAGACGCTCATGCATATACGGGAGCTGCAACGATGGGATGGGATGATAGTCGTAGTAGTAGAACTAGGTACCAGTATTTTTTTTAGTAGTATCAGTACTAGTAGTATTAGTAATGAATGTACCAGTACTAGTAGTATTAGTAATGAATGTACCAGTACTAGTAGTATTAGTAATGAATGCACCAGTACTAGTAGTATTAGTAATGAATGTACCAGTACTAGTAGTATTAGTAATGAATATACCAGTACTAGTAGTATTAGTAATGAATAATGTTAATTCATATAAGTTGTGGTAATTTAAGTAGCCATTTTTTCCATCACAATTATCAAAATAATCATCATCATCATCACCGCCGTGTCGGTGATTATGATAATAATAATAATAATAATAATATAAACGCGGTGTTAATAGCATCGTATATTGTAGCAAGCAGCACAGCATATAATATGTAGCATGTCATATATATCCCCGAGGAGAAAGTAAACTAGACAGAGCAGAGTTACTACGAGCGCTACTGCTACTACTATTTAATATAAAATATATATTATATACCGCTACTACTACTACTATGAGGAGAAAAGATTACTTAGAGCTAGATGAAGCGGAGCTGCGACTAGGAGAATAGATTCTTAGAATGCCGGCATTGGAGTGGCCAAAACAACACTTTTTGTCGTGTCGGCTGCGACGCTGGCTTAGTTGTTAGGCTTGGTGGAACGACGTCTATGGGATGCTAACGACGTTGGCGTAACAAGCAGCTCATTACGTCGGCTGCCATTTCTGCTTATGTTGAGGAAGCACCGATAGCAAACGTAATTATCTAGTTAGACGTCTGTTCATACAATAATCGCTTTGTTGTCGAGATCATCATTGATTTTGATGGCTGCGTGCTGAGCCGGAAATCACTTCTAGTCAAATGCATTACACAATCGCACAGCTCTGATTGGCGTGTCGATCCTGTTTGTAGTTATTATGATCGCATTCATTAATAATTCTTTATTACTTTGCGTTTGATTGACATGCAATATTATACTACCATATTTTGGCTTTTGTTGTTGCGTATGTAGTTAGAATGCGAAGACTATTGGGACATATCGTCCTCTCCCATTATTGCTCTTCTGTACTCTCTCGTTTTGCTTTTGCTTTTTAAATTATCTTTTAATGTGAAATTCCGTGGTTAAGAACACGCAAACACATACACCTATTTCCTTTCTTTTTGTGCAAGCCATTGACTAACGAAGTGGCCTTTGTGTCGCTGCTGCTGCTGTTGCCGCTGTTTTTTCAGAACGTACGATTCGCGTCCTAGCTACGGCGGGGGCTCCTGGGCGTCGTACGGAGCAGGCTCGCGGGACAACAACAAATGGGGCAGTGGGGGGGGTGGTGGGAATGGGCTTTCGATGAAGTCGCTCAGTCCCATCGACTGGACTCGGGAGAAGCTCGAGCCGTTCACACGGGACTTCTACCGCGAACACCCGACGACGGCTGCGCGCGACGAGCACGAGATCCGGATGTGGCGTGACAAGAACCAGCTGACGGTCATGCGCACCGGCGGCCAGAAGGTCCCGAATCCGATCTTGACGTTCGCCGAGGCCCAGCTGCCGACCTACGTCGAGTACGCCGTCCGTACACAGAAGTACGAACAGCCCACTGTCATCCAGGCGCAGGGGTGGCCGCTCGCGCTGCAAGGCCGCGACATGGTCGCCATCGCGCAGACGGGCTCGGGCAAGACGCTCGGCTTCATGCTGCCGGCGATCGTGCACGTCAACAATCAGCCGCGACTTCAGCGCGGCGACGGCCCGATCGTGCTCGTGCTCGCGCCGACCCGTGAGCTTGCGCAGCAAATCCAGCAGGTGGCGGCCGAATTCGGCCGCGACTCGAGGCTGCGCTCGACGTGCGTGTTCGGCGGGGCGCAGCGCGGCCCGCAGGCCAGTGACCTGCGGCGCGGCGTCGAGATCTGCGTGGCCACTCCGGGACGGCTGATCGACTTTCTGCAGTCGGGCACCACCAACCTCCGACGGTGCACGTATCTCGTGCTCGACGAGGCCGACCGCATGCTCGACATGGGCTTCGAGCCGCAGATTCGACAGATCGTCAGCCAGATCCGGCCCGATCGGCAGACGCTCATGTGGAGCGCCACCTGGCCCAAGGAGGTGCAGGGTCTGGCCTCGGATCTGCTGACGAATTTCGTTCAGATCAACATCGGCTCGCTCGAGCTGTCGGCCAACCATCGCATTCTCCAGATCGTCGACGTGGTCGACGAGCACGACAAGACGCGCAAGCTGATGGACTTCTTCGGCGACGTGCAGAAGAGCGGCGGCAGCCGCAAGACGCTGGTGTTTACGTCGACCAAGCGGGGCGCCGACGACCTTGCCTCGTTCATGTGGAAGGAGCGTATCAACTGTTCAGCCATCCACGGCGACAAAAACCAGGCTCAGAGAGACAAGATCCTCTATCGTACGTATCTTCCTAGGCTAAGATGCTCTCTCGTTAGTTTCTCTAGCTTTGCTCGAATTAAGATCATTTATTTCTCATCTCAGCAGGGTCGTCGTCGTCATACCAGATTCACATTTAAGAGCCTGTAACGAATATATATATATATATATATATATATTGAACACTATGTAAGTAACATTGCGTGCTTGGTATGTTGTTGTTGTTGCAGAATTCCGTTCTGGCCGTTTGGAGGTATTGGTGGCTACAGATGTGGCTGCCCGTGGTCTGGGTAAGTATAGGGGTTTGTACGGTGGCCAGCGCGGCGGACGGCCGTTGCTCGGCTACCGATCCGGCACTTGAAGCGGCACACACCGGCCCGTCCGAAACACACGATTGTGGCGGTACCCGTTCGCTCTTGCGTGCAACGACGACAACAACGTGTCGACAGCGACTAGTCCCTCAACGACCACCACTCGATTGTGAGGCTCGATATGACTATCACCACGGTAAGAAACATCGAAAACGGCATCAGCATATTGCGTGCGAAGCTCAGCGGCTGCGTCAGTCGGTGGTGGATCAGTCGGCCGATGAAGACGACAACCAACACCAACCAACACGACGCCGCGGATGGTGCAGACGCCAGCCGCATTCAATTGTTCACCGCCGGAAACGCTGCGTACGCACGATTATTGATGACCACCACTCACTTTAGTTTACTACTTTGTGTTACAACCAACAACCGGGAAGGGAGTTTAGAGCAGAAATGCCGGCAGGGAGGAGGGGGGGCGGAGGACGTGGGAAGTGGTTGGGCGGGGGTGATACTTTCCTATGAGGATATAGCCATACCCTAACGTTCGATACGACTGAAGCAGCGAGATCAGGTTTACATGCATGTGTTTGTGCGGGTGTCTCACGCATTCTAAGGAGTTCTATGCACGGTCGTCAGCCGAATGCATGATGAATTCTTCGTCTTGCTTTATGTCCACCATTTCTCGCCGAGAAGTAGTGATATAGTATCGCGATGAGGATGAGCAGGACGGAGGGGGAGGGATGAGGTTGAGTCATTGTAGGCTTTGCTAGCTGCTGTGTGCTAGTGGGCAGCTAGCTCTAAACTTTAAACTTACGAACGACGAATCATTTAGTAGTTGCAGTAGTAGTAGTAGTAGTAGTGGTCAATCAATCTGTGCGTTGCGGATGCTGTTTGTTGATGTCGATGTTTCTCGTGGAGTGACTCTCATCGTCGTCGTCGTCATCACTGTCACTCTGCCTGCGTGCCAACTCTGACACGTCGAGGACGTGACGCTCTCGAATAGTGCACAAAGGAACACGTGTGAGCTCATCCGACGCCGATGCTGCGTCGGAGAGACGCAGATTTTGATGCGGGCGGAGATCGTAGTAACCTTCGGCCGCCGATGGACCATATGAATGAATGAAGCACGGCTGATGAAGTTGGTCACGATCGAGTCCTCACGCTGCACGCGCACGATGCTGCTACCAGAGTTGTCGATGCAGGAGTGCCCCGAGTGAACGAACGAACGAAGAAGTGGTCGATGGCTGAAGTAGTCCGTCGCACGCAGGAGGGAAGAGGGTCAGCGGACTATGTGCGGGTCTCTCTCCTTTCTCTCATCATGGCGCTTCTCCTCACGCTTGACTGCATCGCTTGAAGAACGCCCTTGTGGCAAACATCCATTGTTCTGGAGGCGATGCCAAAGCGGCTTGGTGATTAAGGTTCCATTCGTGTTCGAAGTGCCATCTTGGTCAACGGGGTAGGGGGGAGGGTGCGAGGGAGGTCCTATTCGTCGTCACACAGGACTGGCTGTCGGATAGGACAGGGGGGTGGGGGGGGGCTATTTATTGAAGACTAAGCATCAACTTAGATGCGGCGCCGGAACCTGGAACACGCGCTCATGGAGTGACTGAGGGAAACGAGGAGACTTTCATTGGAGGATTGTGCCGCATCACCGTGCGTGGGTGAGGGACAGTGGGAGGGGGGTCTCGTTTGATAATCAGGGTCTAACAGTATTTTTTTGTAGATGTGGATGACATCGCCTACGTGGTCAACTACGACTATCCCAACAACTCTGAGGACTACATTCACCGCATCGGACGGACCGCCCGGTCAAACAAAACAGGTACAATATTTGGGTCAGTTTGACTCGTTCATACATAAACTTTGACTTTAGAAATAATATATATATATATATATATATATGCATGTGTGCCCTTTAGGTATATAGATAGACAAACAGTTGTCTAACGCTTTTTTCATTGTGTGTTCCTTATGATTCTCCATCACAGGCACTGCCTACACGATGTTCACCAAGAAAGACTCGAAACAGGCCCGTGATCTTGTCGAGGTATTGAAGGAGGCCAAGCAGAAAATCAATCCTAAGCTTGAGGAGATGGCTCGTTGGGGTGGTGGGGGCGGTCGCACCTACTCGCGCTACAGCAATTACGGCGGGGGCAACCGATTCGGAGCACCTCGCTCCTACGGGCCGAATACCAAGGGACCTTACGGAACAAGTGGCGGCTTTGGGGGGAACACAAAGCGGCGGTTTGATTAAACCTTTCCAATCTATCTCCCTTAGTGTCTTTATCAACAAATAAGAGAAGCAGGCAAGCTTTTTGAGGGCTCTATTTCGCCTTCGTGACAATTGATGTCGAACAGTATATAACAAATAATAGTTGTAATGAGTTTCACAATAAATCGTTGTGTGCACATACACACACACTCAATACCTTGGCAGAGGTACCCGTCAAGTTAGATCTAACCGAATATATTTATATATAGATTACATATACGCCCTATTTGAGATTTGTGTTCGCTGGGGAGGTTAGAAACAACGTCCATCAGGCAGAGAGCGGCAGGTGAGTAAACCAACTAGGTGGAAGCGACACCGGGAACAAGGCGGCTGTTGGACAAGTTTTGCGCTATCGCCAGCAGGAGTTGTGTGTGTTGTGGGCTCGCGAAGTAAATCATCATTTGCCCTTCATCAATCTCCATTAATGCTACATTCCCTAGTGCTACTAATGACACTACAGCTGACTATTCTACTTGGCTAAGATAGTATTCATCTGCCGTATATATATACATATATCTGTATACAAACTGCCAAACTAAGGACACCCATGTATCAAGTACCTCGTGTTCCTCCCCGTCACCCGTATATACATCCATCAACACATTACACACGATTAAAGGACGCCACGCACCTACAAAATGTTACGAAATCGTGTGAGACGGAACAGAAAAAGGAGTAAATAAATAAATTTATTTAAGGTCCCAACGAATTGGCGTAATGTTATTTTATTGTATATGTATGTTTTCTAACTAGTATGCTATAATAATGGACGTGTAGCATATAAGTATATAACTAATAATAAAACGTTACAACCACATTTAGTCAAGTACACGAATCAGTAATATTCCTTCAGATATCTAGGAAAGGATTTACATTGAACCGTCGCAATCACTTTGGTACCTAAGGTTTGTTTGCGGTAATGTAACGAAATAAGTATAAATTGTTATTTATCATTAATATTGACACTTACGCAGTTGTCAGCCGCCCTTAGCATATTATTCAAGATAGTGCAGTGATCTGTTCGCAAGACCAGGCAAGCAAACGCTTAATATTTGTGCACGCATGCGTCACAGTCGACAGACAAACTCCGCGTACTCCTCGTGGAAGTTTGTATTCGAACAGACAAAGTAAATGATAGCTATGAAGTATGTATCTGGTATAGATGTAACGATCCAAAATTGGTTTGCTTTTTCCCGTTTGGTCCATGGCACTATGACCGTTCTAACAAAAACTCTTAATTTGGGCTGCGCACAAACATTTTGTACAATTTCTAACGAGAATGAAGAGCATTAGTGTTTCGAAGAGCTTCGGTTGGCGATTGCGTATGGAGTGCTATCTACGACGAACTCCGTGAAAGACGTAGGGGAATATAATGAGTTTAATATGGGCCCGTGTGAGGGCTGATTGGCAAAAAACATAACACATGAAGTTATGGAGAAGAATAAGCTGAAGTCGCGTCCCTCCATAAGATCACTCTATTAGTATGGAAAATTAATTTTATGATTTGCCACAGAATGTCTACCAGAGGTTTTTGCTGCTTTTCCCAGGGAGAGCTCCAAAGCGTATTAGCTGATGATTCCACGAGAACAGGCCAATCCTCAGCTATACTTTTCGCCTTTGTTAATCGCCACAACTAGAGCCAAGCTAGTAAAGCTATGCTTATATTCCTGAAGTTGTTTACTAAATAGCTTAACTGCTTAAACCTTTGTTTTAACTATCCTGTAGATCACTGTTTTTAAAATGAGTTAAGTTAAATGTGGATAAGCATAGACCGGTTGCTCAACCATCAATTATACTTTTTAAACTTTGTTTTTAGACAGCTTATAGCTATTTGAATAAAAGTTCCTTGTGTCCGCAGAAATTGCAGCTTAGTAGGTATGGCGCATGCCCCTCAATGACTTTACATAGCTCTTTTCTTTTGTATTTTTATCCATGACACAAAAACATTTTACTAAATACCATAAAGTTCTATGCAGACGACTTAAAATTATATGGATTGTCTTGCGCCGGTCAGGAGAGGCGAGTAATTCAGAGTACATTGGTGCTGTATGTACATATAAAATACTTTTTGGGCTTAACTTTAGCCAAGATTTACGGCGCTGTATGTACATTGTGTAATTAGAGCGACATGCCGTTATCAGAGCCTAAATATGCAAGATGCCTGAAAGACAGACATGGGCACACTCCGGACGGTTTGGCTATCCCTGTTTTTAAGCACCTGATGGATCGCGGAGTTACGATGACACCGGAACAAGGCCTCAGTATACATTCACGCAAATTATTCAGTCGGTGAGCGTTATTTGTAAAGGACTGCTATACCCTTAAATCATATAATTAATTTTCATGCCTACGGATGTACAATTGTATAAAAAATCAAGATTTGCTTCTAAGTATTTTTTGCACAACTTGCACTAAGTGCAATGCTTTACCGTGTCAGGAGAAAATACATACCGCGCAGTGGGAGCGAGGTTAGTTGCTTTGCAAAGGAAGGATGGCACAACCCGCCCTATCGCATGCTCATCTACACTCCGTAGGATCGCAGCGAAGATTGCCTGCTGGAAGAATGCGTCGCCAATTGAAGAAGCATTAACTGAGCACCAGCTCGGCTTTGCGCCAAGATGCTTTAAACAGCGTTCGACGTGACCATTTTCTAAGCGCTGTTGTCTCGCATGCGCCTGACCTATACCATTTCATTATGCAGGCATACAGAAATACAACCCAACTGCTGTTGATGGACCACGTCATATTCTTACAGCCGCGCCTGCAGCAGGGCGACCCATTAGGTCCTCCACTGTTTTGCCCTGCTATCAAGATAGACTCTGCTGATAGACTCTCTCGAGTCCCCTTCCTTAATGTATGGTGCCCTTAATGGAGGACCTTCGCTCAGGGGAGTTTTCTTAAGGTCCTTCTTCTCGTCAGCACGGGTAAACCACCTGCTTCGTGAGATTGACATAACGCAAGATAAAAATCTTAGAACAATTGAACAACCACACGAAGAAGTCCCTGTCTTACTTGCTTAGCGTAAGTTTACCAGGGGCAGCTCGCAGGCAAGCCTTTCTGCCCGTGGCAAATAAAGGCATAAGCATATTAGACGCTGTCTTGGTCGCCTCAATGTCTAGTGCCTGGCAAAGAGCGTCAAGGATACCAAATTTCCCAGCTGTCGAACGGTTACGTACTGTACTAAAGAATTCCAAGGAATGATTCTTAGCACACACTGGAGCATCCCCTTCGGTGGATCCGATTTTCCAGGCAAGCTGGACTGCGCCGTTGGAGCATATACAACTAGCCAATCTTCTCAATTCAGCAGAAGACGAGGTGGACAAAGCACGGCTTTGAGCACCATCTAGTCGTGCTGGTGCATAGCTCAATGCTCTACCGAGTGTTCCCGTTGGAACTTTCTTAGAGGATTTTGTCGTCTGGATCTGCATTGGTCTTCACCTTGGGATCCCTCTAGTCGAGGAACATAAGTGCAGTTGTGGCGAGAAGGTCTCACCCCTAGGTCTCCATGGCTTATTCTGCATCCGCAGCTTAGGCCGTAGGACATGACACGCTGCTTTGAATGATACCCTAGCCCATGCTCTAAGGTCTTCTGGCTACCCTTGTGTTCTCGAACCCGCAGGCTTGTATACAGACGACTCCCGTCGACCTATCGAGCCCGGTGGCGTCTGCGCCTCGCGACCGGAGGAGACACATAGGTGTGCGGGTTCGAGCCCCACCGTTGCACATTTACATTTATGGGGGTGTGTCTGTAAAGCAATGTGCAAAGCAGTCCCATGGACGTTAAATCTTGGCTTAGAGTCAGCCCCGAAAGGATTTTTTCCCCGTCGACCTGATGGAATAGCCCTAACAGCCTTTGGGGGTGAGAAAACACTCGTCTGGTACGCTACCGTGACTGACTCGTTAGCACCTTCAATGGTGAATCACGGCGCTACCCAGGCTGGTTATGCTGTTTCGCAGGCGGAAATAAATAAGTGTCGGAAGTATGCATCAATCAGAGACTCTATGGATGTTCGACCTTTTGCCTTTGAGACCTCAAGGGGCTCACGTGAAACTGCTGAGGGAGTTATTACTAAGATCTTCAAGTGTTTCAGATTGGCCACGGAGGATGTACGCGCTGGTGATTTTTTCATGCAAGGGCTGTCATTGGATATACAATGTGGTCGCCTCTGACAACCCATCAACAGCGCAGCATAACTGTCTTTGAATGCATATCTCAATGAATTGAATACAAAGGTCACTGTGCAGTGTATGCGCTTTCTAACCAAATACTTTGGCCCCTTACTGCAAACAATCACGGAGCATGACCTTAGAGGTTGCAGTCCGTTCGTTAATTTGTTGACGTCACTAAGCGCAGGAGCGGTGGAGTCTAGAAGCGACACCAAGCGGGGACCATTTTTTCGTATGATGTGTTCGACCCGGGCAGAATTTAACCTGTCATACCAGATTACCATTAGCACAAACAGTAAGCCAAGTCAACGTTTTCCTAACCAGTATAACTAATTAAATGTTGATGCACCTGTCGCATTGGAGAATGGGCCCTCTCCTCTTCCACAAAACACTAAACGTAGGGTGTGCGCAGGGTGCATAGCTGCACCAAGTAACGAAGTGGCTGTCAGAGATTATATATATATATATATATATATATATACAGGTAGTTCAATAAGTTTTTAGAATGAGCTTTTTAGAATTCGAATTTTGGCACGCTTTCACCGCTAATAGGAACTGCAACTTTTCGACTGCTAGCACTCAATATATTATGGTGATTGGCCGTTGCGATTTCGTTTGATAGCTTTTCCCGTGCAACGTATCGGCGTGATTTTTAAAAATGGAGAAAAAAGAGTTTCGAGTGGTTATCAAGCATTTTTATTTCAAAGGTTGGAATGCGACCCAAGTAAAAATTGAGTTAGACGAGACGTACAGTGACTCTGCGCCATGTTTTGCCACTGTTTCCAACTGGATTAATGTGTTAAAAAGAGGTCGCAGGAGCACCGAGGATGAACTACGTCCAGGAGGCCAAAAAACGGCAACTGATGAGGAAAACGTAGAGAAAGTGCGAAAAATTCTTGGCACAGATAAACGAATGAACATTAAGGAAATAGCGGAGGCATTAGGGATTAGTTTAGGCAGTGTTCATTTTATCCTACACGAAAACTTGAAGATGAAAGAGCTTAGAGCAAAATGGCTGCCGCATTTGCTCAACCAAGGCCAAAAAGACGCGCCTGTTTTGGCTTTACAGCGAAATTTGGCCAAGATGTCGAACAATCTGTCGGATTTTTGGTGCAGATTCATGACCGTCGATGAAAGCCGGGTTTATCACTACACTCCCGAGACCCAAGAAGCATCTTGCCAATGGTGTGCACTTGATGAAAGACCTCCGAAGAGGGTGCGGACAACGGCATTGACCGGAAAGGTGATGGCTACAGTTTTTAAGACCAACGTAGAATAATGCTGGTCGACTACCTTGAGAGCTGTAAAACGATCACAGGAGAATATTATGCAAGACTGTTGGACTGCCGTTAGCAAGAACTCATCGTGAAACGGCCCGCTTTGCAGAAGAAGGTTGTCTCGTTTCACCAGGGCAATGCTCCTGCACACAAGTCCCGGCAAGCATCGGCAAAACTGGCCCAACTGAGGTTCGAACTCATTGAACAACCCTCCTATTCTCCAGACCTGGCCCCCTCTGATTATTTCCTCTTCGGACATTTGAAGAATAGTCTCGGTGGAAAGCGTTTTTCCAGCAATGAAGAGGTTAAGGCTGCTGTCAATGCCTATTTTCAGTCTAACGACGCGGAAGAGGTATGAAAGCTCTGAAATCTCGGTGGGAAAAGTGTATTGAGCTTCTCGGGGAGTATATCGAATAAAAAAAAATTAAAAACATGATTTGGAAAATTCTCGGTTTTCATTCTAAGAACTTATTGAACTACCTGTATATATATATATATATATATATATATATATATATATATATATATATATATATATATATATATATATATATATTGAGCGTTTGATCAACTCAAAGCCAGTTTTCTAAAGAAAGCATTGAACGTCCACCGCACTAGTTTGAATAGGTTAGTGTACTTACTGGCATCGTCGCCGTTATTCGTCGAGTACTTACAGAGGATGTACAACCTGCCTAAGACGACGGTTTTTAGAGAACACGTCTTAGATTCGGAAAATAAAATGGCCGACATCGACCCGCTGTTTTATGAAACGAGAGCAATAACGTCGATTTGTGGAGAGCTTGCAGTTATGAGAACCGGCATCTAATCACCAGATTTGCCGTCCACGGCTTCCATCTGAAGATCTGTGCGCACGAGAAGTTTCATGAGATCTCGCCGGAGTGCATATGTAAACTTTACATATGCACTCCGGCGAGTGCGAGACTTCTATATCACCGTCAGCGTTGTGAAGGAGCAATTCCGCTGTCTCAACTCTGGAATGCGATGTCTATGATGTATATTCGTAAACCAATTATTGGTTAATAAAACTATATATATATATATATATATATATATATATATATATATATATATATATATATATATAAATATATATATATATATACATATACGTGTGTGTGGGTGTCAAAGAAAAAAGATGAGTCGACGGCAAAATGTACATTTTCACGCGACTGTGATGTTGAGCCGCTGAGACACTTATAACCCCATATAATTTGTTGCAGTGGCGCATTCTCTATACTATGTTATTAGGGCTTATTGTTAGGGCTAACAATAATTGTTAGCATATGCAGCATTGTAACGGTGCAGTCACGAGCCGCGTTTTGGAAGGTGCCCACCGGTAGAGACTGCAATAGTACCCATACTAAGCTGAATTAAAGAGCACAAACTGCTAGTAACTTGGATTGAGCCAGCAGATATGAGAAGGGGAGCCCAGATGCTCTGCATGTGTCGAGTCCGGTGGCGTAGTGCATTCGCCTGCGCCTCGCGACCGGAGGAGACACATACAGGGTTTGTCCGGAAAGTAAAAGGACTGAGTCGATTTAAAAAAAATTATTGAACCAATTGTTACAATTCTTTAAAAACTTTCAAAACAGGCTCCTGTACCTGTCAAGGTAAATTTAACATCTGGGCAATTGTACGAACACTTAGTCGATGGTCTAAGTTCAAAATTTTGCGCACACGAGTCACATTGTCGGTGTTTGTCGAGGTCGAAGGTCTTCCAGCACGGTCTTCATCGGCAACCTCTTTCCGGCCCTCCAAAAAGGCTTGGTGCCACCGAAACACACCACTTCTTGCTAAAGCAACATCTGGGTAAGCCTGCTCGATTATTTCAAACGTCTCTGTTGCAGATTTACCGAGTTTCACACAGAATTTAATCGCGTACCTCTGGTCTAACGAACGCTGCATTTTCGGCTTGCACCACTAACAGAAACACGTCGCGCGAAAATGGCTGTCCTGATTCTCCCGTTGCTAGGAGACAACCGAACAGCCACTCGTTCGTTAGCTAGGAGCGCCCTCTATCGAATCCAGTCGGCGCGCGCACCCTCCGAAGTACGGTCGCGGCGGAAAAAAATCAGTCGTATTACATTTTGGACAAACCCTGTAGGTACGCGGGCTCGAGCCCCACCGTTGCACATTTGCCGTGGCCGATACACCGAGATGCATAACATCGAGGCATCGGCGAAGCAGGCTATTCCTTTTTTCTCGAGTTGGTTGGTCTTTTTAAACGAACTCTATAGAGCGACCCCGCGGCCCGGCGCTACCCCTCTCGTTGGGTTCTCGGCAAACTTTTGGTATGCATTTGCCAAGGAGTCATACCACAAACTGTGGCATGCATTGTGCCCACCTCCTTCTATATGTTAATAAGAGATATTTCCATTGCGTTGTAAAAAAAGGTGAGGTAAAAGACGGTCATTCGTATTTCCTGAGAAGAACATTAACCAGAGACGTCTAAGATAAGAATTTGTACCCCTGTATGACAGCACCTGTGCCATACAGGGGTGTAGTATGCGCGTTTAAGAAACCGACTTGTACAGTCAGACGCAAATTTACCCAAATAGTAATTATACTGAGAACTACGTAAAAGGGATTCAAGGTAGCTTAAAATAATCCTAAACTGCGAATCCTGCAAAAGTTATACTATCCCTTGCTTGATTTACATTTTGCTTACTGACCCTTGAAAAGGGCAACATTTTATTTCTGCGCAGTATATATATATATTCCTGGATGGAACTTTAGCTCTTGTCGGCTTGGTATTTATGAATTTACGGATCAACATGAACTCTGAAGGAACAAGGCATGGCTTAAAGTAATACTCGTTTCTTAAAAGCTTTCTGTCTGGTGTTTGGGAGGGGGATTTTGAGGAGTTGCAGTTTGACAGATTAAAGTGCCAACACTGTGCAAAATGATGTTGAAAAATTAATGCGATTATTGTCCTCTCCGAGGGTAGCACTCTTCCTTTCCGTATTTGTCAGCAATTCA
Source organism: Dermanyssus gallinae (assembly GCA_003439945.1). Classification (NCBI taxonomy): domain Eukaryota; kingdom Metazoa; phylum Arthropoda; class Arachnida; order Mesostigmata; family Dermanyssidae; genus Dermanyssus; species Dermanyssus gallinae. The sequence goes on from QVRM01001622.1 coordinate 648,541, forward strand.
ATTTAATATTTAAATCGTGTAGAGCATGAGTAACAACTATCACAAGTGTTGCTCAAAATGCAGCTGAGATGCAAAAAGAGTATCCTTCCAAGAACGGTTCTTTGCCGCTAAGCTCGGCATATATATATATAAATAAATATATATATATATATATATATATATATATATATATATATATATATTTATATGTTCCAGGCTTTTTGAGTTATGATATCTGCTCTCGTTGCGTTTTATGCAATAAGGATATGTATATTTATACATTCATATAATCCGTAGGGAGCGTAACTAAGGTGGGGTCGACTCCCTGAGTCGAAGAAATACGAATGTAGATACATATACATACTACAAATCGCCCGAATCAAAGTTGGTGTTTTATATAGCTGTTAAATCTTGACTGAGGATCAAATTCTAGTACGCATCTTTATCACCCACTTTTATTTACCGTAGTCAGGGCTACCACAAGTTCTAGTTAAAATAACCACAGTAGCCACCAAACTTTTTCGTCGTCTGCTATCGGTGAGTACGGTCATACATTGGTGTTACTTTCAGATATTATTAGATTAAAACATCTAGTAAAATTTGACTTACTTGAGATGGTAGCAAGCACTGCTTCTCTGAAAGTCTAAGATCAGTGTTGTCTATATTTGTCACGGTTGAGTTCACATTTCCGAAAAGGCAAAGCTGGCGACAAAACGGTGTAGAAACCTGACGATTCGGACGAGTTCCATTCGCCGGATCCGAAGCCGAAACCGGAAATAATAAATGAATCGACACCTCCTCCGGGGGGCTCGCATAATCCAGTAGAAGCACCACAAACTGGCAGTTCACAAGGCAACCCGCCCCTAAAGCCTAAGATCAATTTACCTGCCCAGCAGGAGAAATCTGGTACTGCAGCACCTGCAGCTCAAATTGGCTGCGGATTACAACAATGCAAACAAACAGTCAACTTCGCCGAGGAACACGCCACAATCATCGATTTTGACGTGCGTGAACGTGCAGAGCACGACGAGTTCATGAACAACAATGATGTTGTGCACGTTCCAACGAAGGAAGAGAAGTTGCGAACTAAAGCCCAGTGGCTTGCAGAGAGGGATAGTCAGCGCATGTTGACAAAATCCACGAAAGAACGAACGTCGAAATAAACAACATCAAAATTTGGTCAGCACTGCCTCGAGCTAATGGCGATTGACGAGGGCGGCGCTGAATTAGATGGTGGTTTTAAATCCAAAAAGTTCTTGCCAATATACGTGGCGGTGAGAGCACACGTTCCTGGAGCAAATGTTCGTGTTAACAGTCGAAACAGGCTGGAGATATGGGTCAAACCTATGGAAGAGTTTGAAAAATCAAAGAAATTTCAAATGCAAGGCGATATAAGGGTGGCTGTATGTAATAAACGTACACTGCCACTATGGGGAAGAATATACGGAGTACATCCACAATTTTCCGAAGATGAAGTAGCAGGAGCTCTCCAATCGCAGGGGGTCGTAGAAGTAAGACTGGTGCAGTATAATGTCAAGGGCAGTAAAGGCGGTGACGGCACTCCACAGCTATATAAGAGTAAGACGTCGAAGATGGATATTCGTTTTGAAAGAGAGATTAAAGCATAAGTTGATATTTGCGGTGAGCTATATATACATCGTAGTTCTAGAGTCAACAACAATGCAGTGCGTTATTTGCCTGCGTTACGATCACAAAGCCGCGGCGTGTCAGCGCAAAGGCAGCAAACTCTGCAAAAACGGTGGTACAGAGGGCCACATCATGGCGGAATGCACAAGTAGTAAAACATGGTGTGTCAACTGCCGCATGAGCCATCCGTCTGGAAGTAGAAGTTGCCCAGTGTACCAAACGTGGGCAAAGGCTCAACAGATCCGACACACTTAAGTAATCGGCAGACAAAAGGAATTCCGGTTATTGTTGCGGAAATCAAACCTGACACAAAAACGTATACACTCGACGCAGTGCAAAGAGAAACCAGTTGGGCGGGGATAGTTAAACGTCAACTAGTTCAACTTCTGCCAAATGGTGGCGAACAAGTAGTTTGCAAGCTTCCAGTTTCCTTTCCAAGATCGGAAAGACATCTAAGAAGACATCTCCAAAAAGCGGAAAGCTAGGGCAGGAATTAAGGAAAGACAAGGCATACAAATCAAACTCTGAGTTTGCAGAGGGAGCAACCAAGCCTAAGACTTTCTGGTCAGACATTAAGCTCTTCATTATGCCGTGGCATCAAGAGAAGGTTGGTAGAACTCTTAGAGGCTGGAAGCGCCTTAGAGAGCTTCCTAGAGTTCATCTATCAAAAGCATTCAGATGTCTAGTTTTCTTGCGCATTGAAATTGTGGATGGGGGCGAAAGGACACGAAGGCACTGCCGCCAATACGGCAAATGTGCATACAAGATAAACTATCTGTGATCTGCCTAAACGAAGGCAGTTTTAAAAACAACAGCATTGCTGAAGGGTACGTATTTTATGGAGATACAACGTCAATACTGAATTCATCAACTTCTCTAGCCTTGATTCTGGTTAGAAATTATATTCATTGATGCAGGATGGAGCTGCCTTACATACCAGGTGCGAGAATATCAAATGTCAAAATAACAATGGAACAACAGACTCTCAGTATAGTAACAAGGTACCTGTCGCCAAACAGAGAAGCCTATATTTCAATGATATTAGCCGCGCTCAAGGATATTTCAAAACATCATAATCACCGGAGATGTTAACGCCAAAAACCCGATGTGGGAAGCCCGACGATGGATAGCCGAGGATTAGCAAGAGCTGAACTAATGAAAAAACTGTCATTAACTTTATTAAATGATGGGAATCAACATTCATGCGCAATTGGTGGTTTTGTGGAATCTCACTTGGGTATTGTGGCTGTTAGTGAAAAGTTAACCCCAGCAGACTGGATATTAAACCAGTAGCACTCATCTCGGACCACTGTAGAGGCTGTAGACCAGTGTAGAATATGAAGACTAACAAAAACATATAGCGCATTCTACAACTAACCGACTGGGAAAAGTATAGGAAGATAATATCCTCAAACGTCGCAACCACTACCAACATAGATAAACTAATAAAAACGGCATATCAAGCAGCAACCAAACGCATACGAGGCCCCCCACAAATAACCCAACCGAACATGAAATTGGCTCTGGGTGCAATCAGCAAGTTACGAAAACGATTTAAGAAGCACGGGTTTCTAAGTGACTATGTACGGTACGAATCCCTTAGGAAAGCGGCACTGTCGTACTCAAGAGAACTGCAGGACATACTGAATATGTGTCAACATTGAGTCAACATCGCCTCTTACAGACGTGTGGCGGTGAAATTGGGCTACCGAATCTGACAAACCAACAACTCCACTAAGGACATATTGCCTGAAATATAATGTCAATATGCGCTCAGCATTGAACGACCTATTAAAAACTGGTACCCTGCCGGACATACCACCATGTCCAATTGCTAAGCCAACTGAAGTCGATATCAATAAACAAATTTATTCGGAGTTATCACGACCATTCAACGTACTTGAGCTGGATATGGCTCTTGCATTGGCACATTCAAGAAGTGCTGCTGTACCTGACGGCATCACCATTAAACAACTTAAATCTTTAGGAGAAGATACCAAAAAGTTTATGCTAACCATAATTAATGAGGTACTGGCGACTGGGGTTTTCCCGACGGAGTGAAAATCTGGAGTTGGGATTCCCATTCTGAAACCGAGTAGGCCAGCGGGAGACATCAAATCGTATGGTGCAATTGTAAAATGCGCCCTAGAGGACATTCCTGAACTGAGCGACGGGATGCAGGCTCCTGATAAGCATGTATTTGATATGTCAAATCTTGAGCATATGTATGTGCTACTATCTTTACCCCACATCCAGAAAAAGAATGAACATGACTCTTGGTATCTGAAGACTGCCGCCGAGCACCACATAAGCTTACTCTCACAGAAGTATTCGTATTTGTTATTGTATTCGCCCTTCAAGACGATAATCCCAAGGACACGGTTATCTTCTACGACTCTAAAGCGGCGCTGGAAGCTATTACAGCTGCAGACCCATCGGGTCCAAACTCAAATCTCATCCAGTGCGTTCTTCGCTGCGATGGACATCTCAAGGCACGGCTGCGACTACAATGGATTCCAGCTCATTTTAATATACGAGGAAACGAGGCAGCTGAAGAGGGCGCCAGAGACGCCCTACAGAAGAAGAAGGTGGATAGCGTATGCCTAGTGCCGCCTTCCCCAAGTCATGTTAAAGCTAAAGTGTGGAAACACAGTTGTCAAAAATGAGATGAACTGGCAAACGGGATCTCACAAAAGCGTATTAATATGGGGATCCGGATACATTTTGCAGGACCACATGACTTAAGCGGGGCACCCCGTAGATGTGCTGTTACGGTTCACCGTCTGAGATGTGTCGAGAGTTTGAGCGGAAGCACGCTCAACCAAATTAGGGCAAAATCATTACCCATGTGCGAGCAGTGTAACCAATATGATGACGTTATACGCATCCTTACGGAATGCAGGAAATACGAAATGGAAAGAGCACAATTGATTAAGGCCGTCACTAAGCTTGGCGACGACGGAAACATGTTATCAGCCCGAATGGCTGACAGCAGACTTGCCAATCTGGTGAAATTAGTCAATTCTAGTGATTTAGTGATGTAAGTTAGCATGGGACAAGTGATGTAACTATCAGCGAAACATGTACAAGTTGTGAGCATATCGGATGCTAAAAACGTCTAAAGCGTAAAATGTACACATGTGTAGTGGGTCTCCAGATTATATATGTAATCAATAAACATCTATAATAATAATAATAATAAAAAAACACCAAACTGTTCTCTTAATAGGTAGAAGAAACATAGTATGTTTTGAGACTGAGGTGCGGATTGAATAAGATGATTGATTCCTCATCTCAATTTAGTTTAGCCGCTTCGACTCGTTTGTTTTTCTTGTTTTGCAGACATTGCCGTCAATGTTGTTAAGTCGAATGCATCGGATCGATCATAGGCGACGAAACCAAAAGGTGAAATATATTGAGATCTATTTTTTCATCACTGGTAGTGGCTTGCTGGTCTGAACGCATTAATGCACGAGCATTAATAATGAATTCTAATATTTAATCAATTATATATAAAAATTTAATTTTATGATAATTATAATTTATTTAAAAGGACTTATCAATATTGTGACACTATGTCTCACGCGTCTGTTTAACGTATGCCTTCAAGCAGGAAATTATTTTGGAGACAAAGCTTGATTTAGTCATAATAAAAGACCGGGAAGACTCTGGCGATTCAACAAGCTATTGAGGTATTGCTCGTACCAACATTGTGTACAAGCTTATGGTTTCCCTAACTGTAAATAGATTACGCCAGCATTATGACAAGCTGCCGGCAGAACAATATGGGTTTTTACTAGGACGCTACGTGTGATTGGTTACGCAGTTGAATTTGCAAAGAGCTGTTTAACAACCTCGAAAGCCGTAACTACACCATTATGAGTCACGGCGGCCCGACGTTCATGCGGTATAATAGCTCTGGCTCTGTGGAGTCTTATCTTGACGGTGTTAATACCATGTATATTTCAGAGAACGCACCATTATTGCTATTGAAATCAAACCTGTCATCAGAGAATCCTCTGAGATGGATTTTTAGCAAATAAAAACTCCACTGATATCGACTGCCATACCACAAGATGGGAGTCAGATCGTCCATTGGCCATTGCCAACGCCAGAAGTGCCGCGAGCCCCGATAGCATCAGAAATAAACAATTGAAGTCATTAGATGATACCGGGAGAGATCTTCTACCTCGTGATCTCAACGCTATGCTCAAAAGCGGATAATTTCCAACTTATTGGAAAACTGGGGAAGGAGTACCAATATTAGAACAATGTAGACAGCGCATAATCCACTGTCGCCTTATAAAATCTCTACAAAATAAAGGAACACTAACGGATAATATGTCTGCTCAAAGGCTACTACGATTGGCCCAGGACAATATTCTGATGTCTGCGGATATAGAGGACGCCGAAGGGGATTTTTATCATAGCCTTGTTCCTTGACGTCGACGCTTACAATAATCTCGACTACACTGCAATTGTTACTAGTCTAGAAAAGGTAGGACTTAAAACTAGCAGTGCCATCTTCAACATGATTGTGACATACCTCAAAGATCGTCAAATGCTAAGTCGGTGCAGGGCACACACTGAGGTAAACTCTATATCATTATAATTTTATATTTTTAGTAATGCCAGTCTTCCTCAGGGTGATATACTGTCTCCAATACTGTTTGTCACTACTCCGGCCGAGTTGACTAATATCATACCGAAGAGCTTTCAGTTAACTCAATAAATGCTCTAACGATGGCACGCTCTGGATTTGCATCAAGGGTCGCTAAGTCCACCCAATCGCAGTTATGAAGTTGCAGCAGATTATGACGAGAAAATAGTGCCGATAGCCTAGATGCCTTCGGAACCCTAGGACTCTTGAATTGAACTTTGTAAAAGCAAGAAAATGACAGTAAATGCAAAAAGGAGACAAATTGTATTGTTTCCTTTTGGAAAAATCTACCGAGAGTGTGTTGTCAGAATGCAAAAATGTGCTTGCGGAAATACATAGACATTTTGTCCTAGAATGTCACCCTCTGAGCCATCCCATTACAAATACATTCGAGAAAATACCCAATGCCTTGACGGCCAAGATACTATTAAGAAGCTCTGCAAGTAACTTAATCTCATGTAGTTGACGTATCTAGAGAGAGGATAGCTACAGTGCTCGAAACAAAAGCGGCAAAGGCAAAAAACATGCACTAGAAAAGCATTGCGAGACTTGAAGGGGGCAGGCAACTGAAACCAATAGGAGTACTATGCATATTCTACGCCCAAAAGGACCGATTAGTATTTCCTATTCTAGAAGGGAAGCGGTCCAAGGGGATAAAGCAAAGCACTACTTTGCACATTAAAATTCCCCAATATCGATACGTGATGTATATCTGATGACGATGTTTTGCATGCTATATATACATGCAAAGATATGACAATGATGTATATATATACACATATAAACGGAAAATATAGGACTGATAGCTGAATTTGAAGCGCTTTGGGTTTCTGAAATGAACCCTACAATTACAAATACAATTTCAATGAGTTTTAAATGAACAAAATTTCGTTTAGAAACGGCTGATAGAAATGGCGTTTTAAACGCCGTCGTCATATATATGCGGATGACATAGTAGTGGCCCGCCGGGACCGCGGTGCAATTCGGCACAAAAACTAACTTTCACCGTACAGCCCTGCAAATCAATTTGCGGAAGACGAAAGTCATTGAGTTTTGTTGTGGCGGTCGATTGGCTGCAGCATACGTAATACCCTGCAGTGCCCAACCCTGGAGTTTGTTAACTCTTTCTCGTGCGACTACACTACAGGAGGGAGGTTTACCCAACACATCGGCGACAGGAGCCGGGCGGCTATTGCATCTATTCACACAGAGGTGAAAGACGCTCGAAGACTGTCTCTAAATGTGGCAGCGCGTCTTTTTTGAGCTCAAGTTTATGCCACTGATAAGCTACAGCCTTGGCAGGGTGCGGGGCCATCTTTCAGCGGCAAATTTTGCGTAGCCAATAATTCTGATGCGTGTGTTTCGCTTGTCGTGGACGGCAAGAAACCGCTTCGTGAACCTGCTAGTGGGCGCGGACCGCAGTTCGAAACAAGCAAAGTCAGGCTTAGGTCACCTATTACAGGACCACTTCAACAATTTTTGTTAGGGTGGCAGGGATAAGTGACCGAGGCCTCGGCAGAGGTCTTGGCACTTTTTCGTCCGGTGGGACGGTCGCAGAAGTGTTCAAATTGTATATAATAACAGCTATACACGGGCCTTTTCTGCAAACTGGCCTTAATTGTTACAATCAAATTCTTGAAAATTCGTGAAACAATTATGGCACCAGTCGTGCTAAATAAAAAAAAACATTTATAGAAACCACTCTTTAATGGACGTCTAAATGACTGTAATACACACGAACTACAAATACAAAGTGGTCATACCTTTTCCACGTGTGCCTGTAGACCCCACGCCTTACCCGTCTCGGAAGGAATACGACCTTACCGACGGTCACTCACTGAACTTGGATTTACATCCAACGAATTATTGCCGCACTCGCGCTATGTACGATTTCAAGGTGACTCTAACCGTTGTTGGATATTGTAGAATGCATTGCTGTCACGCAGGCATACCAAGATGACAATGAGCATTCTTTTTTGAGACACCTGATTACCGATGATGAGAAGTGGATTGTATATAACAATTCTGAGAAAGATCTGTCTGGACCAAAGACCGCTTTGAAGGCGAGCCCTTACGCTAAAAACACCATGTGTTGTGCCTCGTGTGTTTAGAAAACGTGGTGTACAAAATACGTTTTAACAGAGAAACGAAACAATCAACACTGAAAGTACTGCTAAGTGCTTGCTCGTTTGAAGTAAGCCGTCGACTCAAAGCGCCCTGAAATGTGCAATTGTAGAGGCTTTACATTTTATCAAGGCGCGTGTGCATACACGCGTCACAAGTTGCTTAATTTGACATTGACAACATGTTTTATGATGATCAAAACTGCATTTTACAATCATTGAGTTCTTACTAAAATAATATCGTGAGTGTTAAAATAATATAATCCAATGATCGTATGTGACATCACCGTAGCAATATACATATGCAGGTTCACCACAAAGCGTGTTCCGATCACAAAAGAAAGCTATCTCCGCTTAAGTCAGAAGTTCCTATGGCTCGCGTCGCAATGTTTTGTGCGACGCGAAGTCAACAAAATGACAGCATAGCACTTAGAAGTTATGTGTTAGTTATTATTAGTTAGTCTATGTGTGGTTGCCACGCTGGCTTATCATGAAGAGTCACCCCCAGACACTTCATCACGCAGAAGTGATACACCACTTGCGGACGGAGTTAGAAGGACACTGCCACGCTAACTAGTCTCTTAGCTTGACGGAACAATATGACATTCGTTTCGCCAGTGTTAATAAATGAGCCAAACTAAATCAATTGACGCCTGCCGCCTATGCGGCGGCAACTTGCATCATGCGACCAACAATACCCCGTGTCAAGCACCCTGCATAGCAATACGTCGAGTTTCTGCGAACCTGGGCCAGGGCGGCTAAGCGTGTAATATTTGAGTAAGAATATTGTGACCAAGGCAGTTAAAAGCAGCCGACAAATCAAAGGAGATGTCCAAACAGATCTTATTGACCTCCACCGGGTCAACAACATACTACCACAATTCCACAAGCGTCGCATCCGTTAACCGAGCATGATGAAAGCTTAACTGATCAGGTGAGAGGAAGCTGATACGTTTCAAGTGATAATCTAGTCGAGACAACATTTTTTTCTCAAGCATTACTAAAACATACTCAAATACAGATATGGGACGGCAACTTGACGGTAGAACCAAGGGTAGCGGATTAGGATTTTGCGGGATCGAAATTATAAAGGTAGGGAGAATATACTCCTGCTATATAAGCTCCAACTGCCCATGCGAGGAACTTGAACAATTTTTGGTTTATCTCACGATATCAGCACTAGAGCTAAAATCGGGATAGGATTGTTATTCTATTTACGTTTTGAGTCGGCAGCAGATATATGGGGCTCCCGGTGAACAGACAAGAGAGTAAAAACTCGTTTAGAAGGGACAGCGGTAAATGACTTCTACATTCTCAACGACAGCAAGGAGCCGACCGTCCGACGCCACAGTTTTGAACGAGCACGTAGACATAACACTCAATAACTCTCAGATAGCGCGAAAGGTGTCAAGCTGGACGCTCCTCGTAGGGGAGGCAAATAGGAATCATCTCTGTGTGGACAGTCGACAAAATCTTTGAACTACTCCTCCGCCTCAGCAACAGAGAAAGCGATACAAAATTTCGGATAAAGAAAAGTTCAAGAAGGAGCTAGCAAAAATTATGCAGGCCTTCCCCGAGGATGTCTGTGCGAAAACCGTCATGGCCAATTCGCACCTAAGACGCCCAAGAGAACTGCAAAAGCACTGGTCGAAACAGGACATTGCCAATCAGCGCAAATAATGCAACAAAACCAGAAGGGTTAATCGAAACAGCGAAGAGCGTATGCAGGCACTTTTTAGATATGGAAAAAGCAAAGCAATCCACAAGCGCGTTATTGAAGACAGCAAAACCAAGTGCCGGTAATATTTTCTTGAATAAATTCAAGGATTATACGCGTTAACAAGAAAACCGCTGCCACGGATGTCCGCGACAAGGAGGAAACAAGCGATATCTTTGTTAAGCTCTTCCTGACTTACGACTCGTTCAAGAGGGCTACCTACGAGAATACACGTTAAAGAGCAGAAGATTAATTTTCGGCAATCCAACCTTTCAAGATTCGCCTAGCGGCTAACGAAACCAAGACAGGAAAAGCTCCAGTTGCTGACGGCGTTCCCTCCGGCTGCAATTAAGCTCTTGTTCAAAGAGCACCTACCCGCAGTCGTGAAAACCCTCACCTCCACGATGAGAACAAGAGAGTTTCACTAGCAATCGATAGGGTCTATAATCTTTTCTACGCACAGAAATGCCATCTGTATGAAACAGCTAGTCATGGTCACACTCTTAGAGGTGAAGAACGCCTTTAGCAGCTTACCATAGAAGAACACTTAAAAATGTACCAACACTATTCAGTAAAGGCAATATCTGTACACCTTATGGAGACGACCGTTTTAAACGGCAGCGCTGTGTTCCCGATGACAGCCAGGGTGTCACAGGGCTCAATTCTGGGCCCGCTGCGATGAGACTCGCTTATGACGACGTCTTGCAGCAAACCTGTCTACCCCCTGGAGTAGGCATGATAGTTTATGCTGGCGACCTAGCGAGGTGGCCAACTCGTCCATGGTGGAACTATGCCATATAAAAAACAACAACAAAACATCCAGTATGGCAAACACTATTGCCAGGATACTCTCGATTATACATAGACCGCGGGCTTGCACAAGGAAACTACTGGCAGCGGTAGTAGAGTCTATCGTGTTTCTCGGGCCTGTCGTTGGGCCAGAGAGACTCTTAAGATAAATAGGGCAAAGCTGACCCTGTGCAGAAGACAGCAAATCTCAGGCCCTTATCCTTAAGTGTAATACACGAGTACATAATAGTCAGCACAAACGCGTCGAGCCCGGTGGCTTGGTGGCTTCAGTCTGCGCCTCGCAAACAGAGGAGACACATGGGTGCGCGGGTTCAAGCCTCACCGTTGCACATTTGTATGTATGAGGGTCCGTCTATGAAGCAATGTGAAAAACAGTTCCGTGGACGTTAAATCTTGGCTGAGGGTGATCAGCCCGAAAACTTTAGTCAGCACAAACGCGGGGCTCTGCTGCTTGCCAGAGATATTCTCTGGGACTTTAAGGCGTCCGAGAGACAGCACTTGTGAGTTTCTCTCTTTCTTTATTACTTTTTATTGGCGCACCCACAAAGAGTAATAACGAAAAAGAGAGAAAAACGCTACAATAGAACATAAGCAAGCTGAGTGAGACCCCATTCCCTCCGCTGCCCCAAAAAAGGTTGAGCAAACTGCTGCCAAGCATACAACCATGCATTATAAGACCGAGAAGGGACCTAGCCTTCTATCTGACACGGGTTCTTACGAAGCATGGTAACTTTCAATCATACCTTTACCGAATAGGAAATGCTTTAAGTGGCAAGGTGCGTTAAGTGGGTATCAGCGCCGTCAAGTCCCACACAGCTCAAGATGAGAAATGAGATTCCTTACTCGTAGCAATAGTGCGTAACTTTATTTTGACCCTCCCCACAAAAAAACAAAATTTAGAGGTAGAGATGTGTTTCCCTTCTTCTTATACAGGAGGACAAACGTATTGTTTATTTCGCAATAACCTTGCATTTCAAGATGGTACATAATTACAATACAGTCGTTGTTATATACGATTTTATTCATACATTTCAATTATATCAGTTTAGTTCATATATTTTGTTTTCTACATTATATACAAGGCGACCATTATATACAAATTTCTATATTATATACAAACGAACCGTCCCACCGGAAGGGAAAGTGCAAGGACCGCCGATGCGCCTGGCAGCTCGCTGCGTGGGGGGTTAATACGAGAGATTAAGAACATTAAATAAGGGCCAGGCTATAAATTGACTTATGTATGAAATTTTGAAGCAGCATAGTATTTATGAATTTCCGAAGCAGCACATAGTTATGGCAAATATAAGAGCGGGTGGTAAGAACTTTACACAAAAACAGATTTTCTAAGTCTTGAATGATGAAGTAACGAGAACTTAAACAGAAGTACCGGTCGCTCGCAAAGGAAATCGATAGAGAACGAATTTTGCTTCCTTTTGGAGTCTATCTTTTTGGCTTGCAGAGAACACGATGTTTTCCTGTTCCAAATGACCATAAACTTGCTACCAACGCCTCGGCCACACAGTAGTCGAATGTCGTTTTTCGCAGGCCTTTAACGATGATTAAAGAAGAAGAAGTAACTATGACTCTCTTACCGGCTTGGTCTGCTGGTGCGCGACTTCCGCGCGCTGCGGGGACCTTCACGAGCCCCCATGTCAGTTAGTCAGACGGTGTAAACTCCCAATAGGAACTCTCCCCAGGGTCACCATTTGTTGACGGGGAGGCAGGGCATACGATATCGATTGAGTGTCAACGAATTCATATTGTCACTCTGTCGTGGCCTATTCGAGGGCTGTTAAAGCTACTTAACCGACGGGGAAGGTGTGCTGCACACCGGCCCCGGGACACACGATTAATGCCCCGGGCTTTAGCAACCTGGGAGTACCGTGTGGGACGCCTGCTGACTTGGCTTAATAGGCAAAATGAAGAGCGAGTCGCCACATGAAGCAGACCGGCGGTCGGGAGGGCCATCTAGCTTCGAAGCTGCCCTTTGCAGCGGCGAGGCACCCTGCCTTGGAGTGGTCGAGCACCTTGTAATGGGGGGTATTGTATATTCTGAGGTGTAACGCGGAATCGCGAGGTGATGGAGCCTAACCGGTACGGCGGAGTAGTGTGGTGCCTCCATACGGAACCTCGATAGGGGAAAGATGGGGGGTCTGTTGGCCTGTAATGGGCCGGCGGGCACTCCCGTAAAGGTCCGCGCGGAAATCGCGGGCGGCGGGAGTGTAAGTATCTCTCTCTTTTGCTACTCGGCAACTGCGTAACGCAGCGCCATTACTTTGCCACGAAAATGATATGCATTAAATTAGCTATTGTCTGAAAAAGTCTTTCAGCGCAAATTTGTGTTTGTAATGGCAAAATTTGACGGTAAAAGAAAGCTTCAACGTAAGATATAACAACAAATAATTTTTTATGACCTTCTTTCCTCTGGCTATTCGTCTTTCTCTAGTTAGCGTCTGGTATCATTCAGCACATTTTCCGCAAAACACGCCGGTATGATTGATTCCTTCATGCATTGACTGGTTCTACCGCAAACGTAGATTTTGCACAACTATGTAGGATAGAGAGGCAAAATTACTTATTTTCTAAATCTCATCCTCACTCCTAAACAAAACGTTTTTGCCCCTCCTTCCATTAGGAGCAATTATTTTCTTGCCGAGTTCTACCAAACCTTAATATAAGTACATACGGTAATGGAAAACCATTTATATATATATATATAGAATATTGCGTTGGAACCATTTATATATATATATATATATATATATATATATAGAATATTGCGTTGATTGATTAATCATTTACAATACATTTGCACACTCGACAGTGCTCGCCTTAATATATATATATATATATATATATATATATATATATATATATATATATATATATATATATAAATATATATATTATCACATTTTTACACACTGTACAGATTTCAACATACGTTTATATGCTCTTCGAGGGTAGCATCACTTATTTGATTGCTTTCTTTTCTTTCTTTCCGCGTGTAAAAACGCATTAAAACAAAAAGAGCTTCTCAAGGAAAGTCATCTGCTTATTAAAAATTAGTATGAGCGCTGACTCAAATACCTACGTTCCTCGACAAGAACGCCGTATTGAGTAATCACAGCATAGCCTAACTACAATTGAATCGGCGTTACGTTCCTTGATTCCGCTTGTAAAGTTATTTGACCAAGAATTAGCTCACAGTTTACAAATTATAGCTTGTCATTTCAATTTAGGAGTAATTTGTCTTAACGCTCTCTCTATATAAACCTGACTCCGTCTCAACTTTAGGCCCACAATAATAGCGTCCGTTTTGCGTATCATCACATCGCCGTGTTAAGCTAAAGACACCATATTTATTCACCATAGTTGTTGATTGTAGGATTGCATTGATACACATTGTTTGCTACAAAATTATAATTATATCTCGTTCACACGCGCCTGTAACGAGTAAGAGTCTAATGCCGAACGTATTAGAACATGATATCGACAGATGTTGCACTCACCACAAAACTTACATACACAGTCGTTAATATCATAACATTCACCTTTGAGGCACATATAATGGTGATAACCGTGCAATGTTACCCTGCACACTAATGGTCGGTTACTTTGGAAGTCACGTTTCCACTTCGCTGAGCGAAAAGCAGGCTAATCTGTATAGTTACACATAACAAAATGTACGTTTCGGTCTTCCCTGAATGTTCTATACATGTCGAGTGTAATTGCACTGGTCGCTAATTTGTCTAGGATTAGGTCTTCTACCAGAGTGCGTTCTCCACAAAGTTCTAGTGCCAAGGTAGCGACGCGTTCTTGGGTAATCCCAGTACACGTTTCACAAAGCACGCCTTTACACGGTCTAAAATGTTGAGATCGCGTAATGTTAGGTGCGGCGCAATTACTGGGAGACAGTACTAGAGTATCGGGGTAATTTTTATCCTGAATATTTTCACTACTGTTTCAAGATCCACGACTCAAATGTCTCCGAGTAGCATAATCGCGGCCGTGGCCTTTGCTCGCATTTTCTCGATGTGTCTGCAAAAAGTCAGTCGCGTAGTCAGGGTTACGCCAAGATACCAGAAATGGTTGACCAGCTCAAGGCAAGTACGGTTGATCTTGACGCGATGGTCGGCAACGGCGTATGAGCCGCCGCAGCTGAAGCGAAGGATCTTTGTCTTAGAAATATTAATTATCAGTCGGTTCTCCGCACACCATTTTGAGGTTTCATTTAAGTCGAATTTTACGTGATCCCGGGATTTGGCTAAGATGACGAGGTCGCCCGCGTAGAAGGCATGCGATGCTTTCATTGTGCGCAGAAGGTCTGCTAAGCCAGCAATGTACAGTATAAAGAGAAATGGGCTTGCAGAGTCGCCCTGCGCTACTCCAGTCGTTTGTGTAACAGGCTCGTTTATATAGTGATTTCCGCTTTTTATGGCTATAAAATTGTGGGTCAGCATGTCCCGAATTAAATTGAATAGTTGGTCCTTAATATCGAACCTCTCTCGGAGAATTTCGAGGAGGCGGTTCCTAGGCACACTGTCGAACGCGGTTTGGAAGTCGATAAAGGCCGCATACGTCATGTTTTTGTTTCGTTGGCGTTCACTACCTGTTCAATCACAAATCGTACCGAGTCTGCCGTTGACATTCCTGGCAGAAATCCGAACTGTTCACAAGGCAGGTCATTCACCGTGCATTCATTCATACATCCTCTTTACTATGAGCGATGTAAGCAGTTTGCATAGGACACTAGTTAGGGCAATTCCTCGATCGTTTTTTGGATCAGTAGGATCCCCTTTCTTTTTGTAAATGGGCTGCATGAGTATTTTTCTCCACTCGTTAGGTATTCTGTCTTGTGGAGCGCATTTATTAAAAAGTCTAGTCAAATACGGGCCTATAGTTTGCACGTTAGCTTTTAAATTTTTATACACAATAAGATCCGGCCCAGCTGATTTGCCATTTTGTTTCGATATTATCATCTGTAAACACAAGAGTTTCGTCTGAGTCAGGCTCTCTGGGCGGGAGTGTAAATTCGTTTCCTAAAAGGTCTTTAAAATGTCTGATCCACTCGGTATCGTTTATGAGTAGGTTTCCTGGATCTACTATATGTGGCAGGAGGAGCCACGGTTTATTTACACTAAGCTGTATAAGATGTAGACGTCGCTGTTGTTCATAATGCTGCCTTTTCTCTCGTATCATGTTTTTAAAAGCTCGTTTCATTAGAGCTAACTGGTAAAATTCATTTTGGTTATAATCTCTATTGTTACAAATTGCATATTTTAAAACTCTACATTCGTGGTCGAACCAGGGTTGAAGCCTTTTATTTGTATTCTACGCAGTACACTTGTATTACCGCGGCCGCATTTCCACGTTGCACTTCAATGGATATTCTCTGCAGAAGAAATTCTCTCACCCTTTTTTCATCCTTCTCACTTGCCGCTCTTTTCCCAATTTCTCTCAGAAAACTTACTGTAGATTCGCCCATGACCCCCATTGTTTCTATCGCAACTGGCTGTACTATAAAGGTTGCCTCCAACTCGCGATACTTCAAACTTTTTCGCTGCTCCGCTAAATTGGCAACAGCGCCTGCTGATCTTGAGGCTCGATCCCTGTAAGATGGCGCCAGTGTATCCCACACGGTTGCGTCCCACACAAGGGCCTTTCCGGAGGACCAGGGAACCAGGGTCATCCCGTCTGGCCGTAGGGCTGAGTCCGTTGCCAGTCCGACTGGCTCTTTTCTGCAGGGCACGTTAGCGGACTGCAGCGCCTTTGAAATGACTTCGTTAAGAGCGGCGTGGCGCGAATGTCTTCCGCAGCTTCTAGAACAGCTGAGGCCATGCTCTCCCCTCGGCGACACCGGTGTGTCGCAAAGGGAGCAAGCATGAGGCGCGCAAACGGCCACCCCTAGCCGCAGGCCAGAAACGATGCGGAGTGTTGTATTGTCCAGCATCGTCCCCAGCTGCGGCGAGGGAATGGCTTGTAGCCATTTGGCGCTTGATTCATTAAAGGCTGCTAGAAGGCGTGCTTTGCCAAGTGTATCGACAGTGTTGTCCAGGATTTTCTTTTGAATGGCTTTGACTACGAAGGCGTCCAAGGTAGACTGACGTGCGTCGTCAAGCACCACGCGGTGGCGCGCGGCGAATTCCTCCTTTTTGGACTTCATAAGCCGTTCTAGGAATGGCTTGGCGTTCAGAGGAGATATAGATACAATCAGCTCGTGCAACGTAGTGATTGAGCCCAAGAATGCGGTTTGGGCTAAATCCGTTGCACGACGGATTCCCAGACCTCCGGTCCCTGGTCCCAACTTACTCCATCCAAGTTCAAATTTAACACCTGTTTCACGCATTGTCGTAACTTCTTGTCAAATTGTTGTAAAATGCCTCTCTGGGCAGACACGTCCGTGCAACGGAGAATATAAATAAGTCTTGGTGTCGAAAGACTAGTTCGCATTAAGTATAGTGCTGGATGCGCATCCAGGGATCCTAACCTAGAACACCAGAGATCCATAAGCTCGCACTTCCTGTTCAGGGCGAGTTTTGCTGAGGCCATTGTGAGGGGAGCTCCAAGAAGCTCGATGTCTTCATCGGTGCATAGCTTGATGTCAGGAAGCAGGTTTTGCGCCCGGCGCAAGCACTCGTCACGAAAAGCGTTGTCGGATGATAAAATGAGCAGCTCACACTTTGACGCGTTAAGTTGAAGTCCAGAGGTGACTACAAAATCGATTACCTTTTTCACATCACTAAGCGCGGAATCAAGAGTACCGCTAATCGTTCCATCGTCTAAGAACCATGGCTTAAATTCCGACTCTAGAGCGGAAAGCAGTTGGCAAATTGTCAGGCAGAAGAGAGCCGGGCCACAAGGGTCTCCTTGCTGTACCCCACATTTGGATAGTATAATCTCTTTCCCCCAAAAGAGATTGGATGGACTTCTGTACATCTGATAGACCGCGGGATAGATTGCTGGAAAGTCTGATCTGACAGTGTCGAGAATCGCATCTCTTCTGTGGGAATTAAAGGCATTTTTAAAATCAAGTTTTATCAAAACCTTATTTGATTCCGAGTTGATATTTACAAAGGCTCTTGCAGCGTGGACCGCAGCCTCGCAACCTCCTTTAACTCCACAACCCAGTTGCAGGGGAGCAATTTTGTCGACAATCTGCGCCATGAATTTCGGATTAGCACTTTACCCGCCAGCCGCCGCAGGGTATTTCCGACTGCTATTGGGCGGAGACCACCGTCCTTCTTTTTTAAGGCTATAAGGTTGGCTCCATAGAAATTACTAAGTGCGAACCCTGGTAGGCGGCCATTCACGACAAGGTTACAGAAATCCGTCAGAGCAAGGAGGAGAGGGCAGATCTGAGCGCCTTTTCCAATGAGGTCTTTAAGGTGTCTAGGCTTGAGGCCGTCAGGGCCTCCGCTTGAGCTGTTTGGGAAACTCTGGATTGCTGCTCTGACTTCAAGGGGGGTGATGTTGATTTGGTCGGCTGCTGGCACGTCTCTGGGCGGTGGCGGAAAAGCCGATGTTTCTGGCATATCCGGATGTTTTTCGCTAAGTGTGCGATGCGTGTTGGAGTCTTGTAAAGCCATTAAATCCAGGGTTTGTGCTTGCACGGTCTTTTTCTTTTGTAAGCGATGATACGTGTATAGCCCAGCGAAGGGTCCTCTCGCTGCAGTCTATGTCATCGAGGCTTTGCATCGATTGTATCGCTTGTATTAGTATGTGGGGGTTTAACGACCGGGTAATTCTATAACTAGATACTGAAGGCGCGATAGATGTCCGGGTGCGAGGTAAGTCGAATAATACCTTACAGTGTTTGCGAAGAGCTGAGGGTAGCGACCGAAGGTTATGAATTATGACCCCTGGCTGCGATGCTGACGACAATACAATATCGACGGCGCTAGTGCCGTTCCAGCTCATGTATGTTACTTTTGTATAGTAATTTTCAATTTGCAGTCTTAGTTCTTGTGTCCCTGCTATGAAGGCAGCCCGACTACATTGCCTTGTCAGGTCGCAATTGGTGTCGGCACCAACTATAATGTGTTTTTCTGTCCTAGTACAAAGTTTAAGACACTCCCCAATGTCCTCAATAATATCGGCTACTTGTCTATCTGGAGGGCTATATATACATATGAGATAATAGTCTGAGATTTCTATTACGACATGCCGAGCTGTGGCACGCAATAGATGGGCCCATTCAGTAGTTCTTATTGCAACACATACACCCCACTTGGGCCTTTTTCTGCCACTTGTCTTTACGGCTAGACCATGAAATATTTTATGGTTATGCGTGATCTATCCGTTACAAACGTCTCTGTTAACAGTAGTATGTCGCATTCGTTAAATTCGTCTTCTCCCGAAGATTTCCATAGCGATTCTAACGATTCGACATTCCACAGAAGACATTTTGATCGCACGTTCGATGACATGTGTCCATCTACTTGGCTGTGCGCAGGTTCAACGTCCAGTCATTTGGGTGTGCTTGACATAGAATTGTCGTCGTTTGGCCTGCTTCGTTTCTCATCTCTGGTGGTATGCTCGCTTTCCCCATAGGTTTGGTATGTTTTGAGCTGGCCGCGAAAAGGGTGAAAACGGATACCGGCCGGCCACACGTTTGGATCTAACATTTCGTTAAAAATGTCAGCCTTCACTTGCACGCGGAAGCTGTTGTAATATGCTTGATTCAAACCTGTCAACTTTGTTACTTTGACATCGGCCTCTGTTCCTACAATTCGAGCGATGTACTCTTTGAGCACGTCAGCAGTGTGCGATAGCTGTAGCCGACTGACGAAGAGCGACTTCGTTCTCGGCCTTTCTGGTACGTCGTGATCTTCTACAGCTTTTAGATCTGTCATCTTGTTCGTGCCTTTGTTTACGTGCACCATTCGGCCACGCTTCCCCATTGTCTGCTAGTGGTTGTCACGTTGTCGAGTGCGTCCTTTTGGTGTATGCACGTTGCGGTGCTGATCGGTGGAGTTAAAGCGGAGACGGCGCGGTGTGCTAGCAGCTGAGAGTGGTGGTGCGTACATATTAGTACCGCTGGTCTGTATAGGTTGCCGCTCTTGGTGTCTTAGTTGCTGCTGCTGTTGTGGTGGCTGTTGCGATGACTGTTGCTTTTGGTCCTCCTTAGCTGGTTTTGCGAGACCGCTCATTGCGGTGATCTTTTTTGTGAGTTCATCGATTTTTTCCTTAGTGCTTGTAGTTCGGTAGCACAGTTACAGGGCTGTTTGGCCGTCGTGTTATTGGCAACAACGATGAACACTTCTTTCCAGAAGCACGACTTGCAGCTGGTAGAACACTTATCGGTGCACTGGTTTGTTACAGCCTTCGCAAATGGTCCGGTCTTTGATCTGCTGGAATCGATCTCCCGCAGGTCGCGCATGGACGTCCTGGATTCATTTCAATGGCACCTCCTAGTAGTAGCTGGAGTACTAACTAGTGCTGACGACCGCAGCAGCTCTGGTTTCAACAGGCGAAGTTGGGGTTGGTGCGTGTAGACGTCCGCCACGTTATCCAGGATGAGTTTAGTACTTACTCTCCAGACGGGCTTACGGGCCAGTTCACCATAGCTGAATTCATGGTTTTCGCGCAATTTTGTATCACAAGGTATGTTGACAGAAGAACACACAGAAACCTCAACCGTCCGAGAGCCGCCATGTTGGCAGAGTGTTAAGCTAAATAGACAAACAATCCATGGAGCTTCGTTTGTGATCCATTAACAAGGGGCCACTGCGCTCCCAGGCGCTACGATACCGGTAATCTCCTGAAAAACAAAAAAACAAAATTGACGTTTAATATAAGTGATTTCAAGCGAGGTATGTTCCAGCAAGTTGAAGAGTTTTTATGCTACTCTTGAATACGATAGGTACTAAGAAACATGTATTTGTAGTGAAATTATTAGGCATAATCCACTAATCGTATGTGGATGGTCACTTCGAACAAAGGTGATTTCACGATCTGGGCTGACATTTTTAGAGATTCCGTTTTTTCTGTTCTCCTTAAGATGCTCGGTTAAAGAAGGTGCTGATGCAATTCTCCACGCGATTCAAACATTTATACACAACATACACGCAAGGCACGAGTTGATGGTTAAGCTTAGCTGTAAGGTGTCTTTTATTTTGTTCAACCTAATACTCTTAGTAAAAATTACACTAAAATACACACTTCATTTTCATCAACTTCCGCATCAAACACTCAGTTATGAGACATGCCTATTCTCATGATGTTCAAGAAATAAATCCCGCAGAATAAACAGTTTGGTCCCAAACTAAGTGCCAAATATTTTCTCTTCTGATATCGATCGAACTCAGCGCTTTGAAGCAAAATCTAGTTTGATGCTGAGTCGCTATAAATGCGATATTATCGAAGGGAATTCAGAGATGGAGCAGGAACATACGTTAGAGAGCCTGCGGTCTTCTTTGCCAGGAAATAAACTTTGCAACAGAAATTACTTTACGCTGCTGACCTTACCGATACTAAAAGAGAATCTAGAGAACGTAGACAGTATGTAATGGTTTTATTTAAATTTGTAGTTACAGTGGAATATGAATATCTAACCACCTTGGGCTTGTGAGGGGTGCTACCATTCGAGCTTATCCTCGAGGCAGCCTTTCATTGTGCCCATAATTGCTGCCGCATTGCAGCGCTGAACCGCCAGAGATAGCCGCTGGAGTAGAAAGTCGAAAGCTCTTTTGTCCCCCGTCGTGAGTTCAATTCGTTTGCCAATCTTCTGTAAAAGTGACCATGCCTCAGGGCCAGGTCCTCCTAGTGTCTCCAATACTAGTGGCACAAAAATGAACTCGTCGGTGAGCTGGGCGTATTTGTTGGTCTTTAGACGTTCAGCCTTGCGTGCTGCGGAGCCAGCGGCTGATGCGCTGGCCTCCATGTTCGAGGGGGCGAGCGTGTCGGTGACTGTAGCATCCCAAATAAGCGCCTTTCCCCTTTCAAAAGGGATAAGGGTGAGACCGTCAGGCCTCTTTCCGTCGCTTCTCAGGAGGCCGGTTGGCTCTCGAATGCATGGCAGTATAGCTGACCTTAAGGCCCGGGCGGTAATCTCGTTAATCTCGCTGTGACGGCTTTGACGTCCTTCGCTTCTGTTGCAGGATAGCCCGTGGGTTCCCCAAATGTCCACTTGTGCTCCGCACGGACACCGGTGTTCCTCCGTTAGTCTTGTTCCCAACCTCAAGCCGATGCACAGACGAAAACTTTCGTGATCAAGTAAAGTGCCAAGGTTTGAGGAAGGGATGGCTTGGAGCCATTTGCTAGCCCCTTTTTGGACAACCGCCTGTAGTCGGGCTTTGTCTGCCGTGGACAGTGCATCGGACAGTAAACGCTGATATTTCTTGGATACTATGAGATCGTCATAGGACCTCTGCAGGTGTTTGTTTGCCTCTGGGAGTAGGCCTGCGAGGTTCTCGAATCTTGTATCAGCAGCTTTTTTGGCATCCTGGAAAGCCTGCAGGGCTATGGCCGGGCTGGTGTGCTGGACTGAACTAGAGAACGCGACACAATAGCATTGGCAAATATTGACTGTGATTTATCTTGCCATTTGTTTACGTATCCTGTTGTAATACTATGGTTGCCTACGACATAAGACACACATTTTGCACGGATTTGCGGCAAGCAAAGCCCTTCCAGAACAGTCCGTGACTTTATTGACTGAAATCATAGTGCATCTAAAATCGTAGCTCATGCAACTTAGAGAAAGCGGTCTCTCATAGTCAGCTGTTTTGGATGAAGAACGTGCGTGTTCATTAGTAATCAAAGACGAGATTAACAGCTCGTGTTGCAAAAATAAGGTGAACATTAAAGTGTCAAAAATAAAAGTAGTGCGATTTAGTAGAGGCGGAGCATATGCTCAAGGTGACTACAACATGTAGACAAATGGGCTTGCAACAGAATTGGACAATAACCGTATATACTTGGGAGTATGACTGACACCCAAACTGTGCTTTACGAGGCATATTGAAGAAATGAGAGTGAAGGTGGTTTTCTTAAGCATAGTGTTAAAGTATCTCCTACAAGTTGACTTTATGAGTGTAATTAATATATTTAAGCTCAAAATAAATTTTAAAGTAACGAGTAAAGAGATCTGCAGCAACACAGAGCAGTGGTCGGAAAAATACCTTGGCACAATACCTCTGTCTGAAGGAAAAAATGTTTCCAAATCAACGGATGTGTTTGTAAATATTGTGGTGAAATTGACATCGACCGACTTACACTGACCGACGGGACTAAACATTAACAGTAATATATATATATATATATATATATATATATATATATATATATATATATATATATATATATATATATATATATATAATATTGGGATGATTCTCTTGCCGCTTAAAGAAAGAAAGGTGTCGGTTTGTACATGCGGCTACATAGTTTATAGTCTGTAGATCCCAAGTCAGGCTGCTTTTGTCACGCAAGACAAGTTGTGTCGCAAGTGAGACTGAAGTAATCAAATGACAAAAAAAAAAAATTACTAAAAAAATAATCCATTACAAAAGACAATTGACGGGGTGAATAAAATAGCAGAATATTTTTTTAAATGAAAATTTAATCTAAATCTACTAATATTGGTGAATAAACATCAGCAAATATAAACATCAACAACAACAATAATCTAGCAGACATTTTCATGGCGGACTTGTAGCGACGGATCTCGAGACAACAGGGACTTTTGTTGCGGTACATCTTTCCGACAGTAAAAAACTTCTTAAAAAGCGTATTTCCGACAGCTCAACGGTTTGCGTATCGTATACACCGAATTTCATGGTCTCAAGAAGCAAGATCGATGCTTCAATTTAGCGCCAACCAGATCAAACACTGGTGTGCAGGTTTTGCGGTAGGCATGACGCAACTATCGTAGGTTAAAGTCAACTAACGTTGAGGGAAGATACGATTATTGACCTATCGCTTAAACCTCTTTGATAGCCCAGCAAGCAAGCACACAAGTCGCTCACTACGCATATACTTGCTAACTGTTTACATACAAATGAGAAAAAAATATGTAGGCCACTCGAGGCGATTATCAGTCGAAATGCCAGTCAAAAACACAGCTCACATACGGCTATTTAAAATAAACTGAGGCACAAACAAACCCAAATACAACTTGCCTGCATATTGCACCGGTGGATGTTTGCTTTAGAAAAAACAAAGAGTTTAAGTATCGTCACAACTTGCTTGCAAGTCGAATGCATGCTACCAACAAGTTCAACAGCAAATTTAGCTCCGCCAAGAGCCAAGGGGCAGATTTACGCGCACGGGAGAAGATGGCTCAGTCATGCGGTGGCCGCAGCAGGGGCAGCAGCATCTGTAGCAGATTAAGACGCGAAAGAAGCAGGGCAGATCCTCCTATGCTAAATAACATTAAAAAACAAACGCCCAAAAGCTGCGCTCGGTCATTATTCTCGTCCGCCACACTGTTATTGGCGTGATCGGCGACCGATCAACCGGCTAGATTTGCTGATGGAGGGGTGGGAGGGAGATCATGAAGCTCATAATCGTGCATGACAAGGGTCGGTAGAAGACGTCAAGAAGATGCAAGCAGGCAGGCTGCCCATAGCTAAGCATCATAAACTGCCACAAAATAAATCTAATCCTTGGCAAGCTTGGCGTAATCCAACTCGTATACTGCTTCCGGACGTTGGTATCGCTGTTGTTGTTGTTGCTGCTGCTGTTGTTGTTTTTGACGGTGGTGGTGGCGGTGGTATTATTGTTGTTGTTATTGTTGTTGTTGTTGTTGTTTTTGTTGCTGCATCAATGAACACTTGCAAGCCTGCTTACCTCCGTCGTCAGTCGAGAGCTTTGCAGCAGCAATAATATTAATAATAGTGTCTCGTTTTATTTGCTGCGTTAAGTCAGCACGCGCTTGCTCGTTGAACGCCGATGATCCGATGGGCGGTCGTCTTAAAGTAATAGTCTTCCACATAATGCCTCAACAGGCTGACCGCAACAGGCTGCGCTGGTCGTGTCCTGTGATTGTTGCTGCTGCTGCTGCTTTTGTTGCAACAACAGCAACAACGAAAACTACAACGACAATGACATAGGCTACGATAAACATGTTGTTAACGACAACAACAACAACAACAACAACAACAATAATAATCATAGTATTAACAGCAGCAGCAACATCATTAACAACAAGCACGGCAACAAAATCAACAACTACAACAACCACAACGATATTAACATAGGCTACGATGAAGATGCCGTTAACGACGACGACAACAACAACAATAGTAAAAACAGCAGTAACTACAATATCGACAATGATAACAATATCAACAACTACAATGACAATAACAACAACGACAATGACATAGGCTACGATAAAGATGTCGTTAACAACAACAACAACAACAATATCAATAACGACGATGATGATGATGATGATGACGTTGTCGCCAGTTTCAAACAGCCGCGGCTTGTTGCAACCAGCCATCTATTAAGTAGCCGCCGAGTTACCCCTACCACTACTACTAAAAGTAAAGTTTTCGGGCTGTCCCTCAGCCTAGATTTAATGTCCAGGGAACTGTTTTTCACATTGCTTTCATAGACGGACGGCCCCCATAAATACAAAGCGGTGCAACGCTGGGGCTCGAACCCGCGCACGCACCTATGTGTCTACCCGGTCGCAAGGCGCAAACGGAATGCACCCATCACGTCTCCACCGGTCTCGACACTACCACCACCACCACTACTACTACTACTACTACAACTGATACGGCTCGATTGGTCGGCTCTTCCGTTGTTAACCGTCTGTCTCTCTTTGCCGTGTGTTCGCCTTCCGCCGCTTTTCCGATTACGCATGCAAGCAAGTAGGCAAGCGTTACGCATGATGCATATCGATCCATTCATTGATCCGTTGATGCGTCCATTGATCGGTTGATGCGTTCATTGATCGTTGATGACGTCGCATCCAACACACACACATACAGGTATATCCGTTCCGTCCGGTTTTCGGTCGCTATCCACAACCGGCGGCTGGCTGCGGCGGCAGAGGATCGTCTTCGTCGGATCATCACCCTTACCACCTGCAGCGTGACACGCGAAGGCGTGGCGTTGCCGGCACCGCTGTTACCAGCGATGCTGAGGGACATGACGCTGAAGCTGCTGCTGCTGCTGGTGATTTTGATGATGATGATGATGATGATGATTCTGGCTGGCTAGCTGGTTTGTTGGTTGGTTGATTGGCTGTTACTGCTGTGGCTCATAGTGCTCCTGCTCACTTCGGCTTCGGCTTTGGCTGCTGTTGTTGCTGTTGACATATCGTCCGGCTGGCTTGCCTGTTGCAGCAGCAGCAGCAGAAGTCGGACAGCAACAACAATCGAACAAGCAAGCAAACTCCTTCAGCAGCAGCAACAACAACAACAGCAGCAACAGCAAAAGAAGAGGAAGAAAAAGAAAAATCAATACCTCCTCGCCCTTACCCTGTCTTCCCTCCCTGCCCCCGTTACCATGGCGGCTAGCAACAGAGGTATGCAGAGAGCGCGCGCAAGCTAGAGAGAGAGAGGAAGAAAGAAAAAAATAAGGAGAGAGAGAGAGAGAGTAAAAGAGAGCGAAAGAAAAAATAAGGAGAGAAGAGACAACGAAAGCGAGGAGAAGGGAACAAGCGGTTGCTGTCTAATCATCGACCATTCTGACCAAGGCTGACCGAGGACCGAACTCGGACCGCCGGCCAATCGACGCATCCCCATTCATCCATTCATCCATCTATCCATCTCTTCATCTCTTCATCTATCGCCTACGACGACGACGACGACAAGAAGGAATCTTCGTTTCGATCGTTCGCCCGTCGATTCGCCACCACCACCACCGTCACAGCAACAACTCGTGAAGACGGTGTGTTCATCGTTGTTGTTGTTGTCGATTGTTGTTGTTCCATGTTACCTCATGTCATACGGTGAAGCACACACTCACGTACTGACCGGGCCATGTCTTCGTCCTTTTCCCGCCTATTCCAAAAGCAAACCGACACAGATACACGTTCACCACTATTCATAGTACAAGCGCGGAATAGAGAGAGGGAGAGCGTGGGAGAGAGAGATAGAGAGAGTAAGATACAAAAATACAAACAAGCGAGAAAGAGAGAGAGAGATAGATATGCAGGCAGGTAAGAGCAGATCAGTGTGTTTGTTTGCGTTCGTTTGTTTCTATGTGTATGATTGTTTGTATGAGCATGAGTGTATGTGTGTGTGTATGTGAGACATTGTAAGGGAAGCGAGAGAGAGAGAGAGAGAGAAAGAAAAAGAGCGAGAGAGAGAAAAACAGGGTGGATGTTAACGTTGCAAACCAGCCGACACAGTAATTACCATTATCATCATCAGGAGCAGCAACAGCAACAGCTGCCGCCCACGATGGCCGCTGCTGCAGGTCACGAAACAACAACACCAACAATAGCAGCAGCATCATCATCATCATCAACAACAGCAACCACACCGGTGACAGTACATATCGTAGTAGTAATTGTAGTAGTAGTAGTAGTAGTAGCGATTGTCGTCGTCGTGGTGGGGTGGGAACAGTGGGAAAAAATGACGCAACGACAACAGATTGACTGATAGTAAGTGACTGACTATCTGTGTCTGCCTGCCTGTCTCTCTGAGACAACAATGCTCTGATCAAAGCAGCAACCACTGCTTATTGGCTGTTGCTGCGTGGCCATGTTCGTCGCCGCTCATCGTTATTATTGCTGTTGTTGTTGGTGCCGTTGTTGTTGTTGTTGCTGTCGTTACTGTTGCATTTGGTGCCGTTCTTATCGTTGTTGTTGCTGTTGCTTTTGGTGCCGTTCTTATCGTTGTTGTTGCTGTTGCTGCTGCTGTTGCTTTTAGTGCCGTTTTTGTTGCTGTTGCTTTTCTTACTGTTTTTGTTGTTGTTGCTGTTGCTGCTTTTGCCATTGTTGCTGTTGTTGTCGTCGTCGTCGTCGTTGTTGTTGTTGTTGTTGTTGTTGTTGTTGTTGTTGTTGTTGTTGTTGCTGCTGCTGCTTTGCTACCCACATCGCGTCACATGATACATCCCTGCCGCTGTTTCTGCTGTTTCTGCTGCTGTTGTTGCCGCGTTTTCTTGTTCGTCTTCGTTGGAGCAAGACTGCTGGTGCTGTTTTACGACGAGTTTGGCAAGCGATTATTTCATCGTTTCATGCGACAGAGGCGGATAGATGAATTACGTTACTCACTTACTCACCCACTCACCTACCCAACCATCCACTCACTCACTCACTCATTCATTAATTCACTCACTCATCAATTACCTATGTTGCGTAGCCCGTTCGCTTATTCGCGGTTTGTTCATCGCTCGCGCCTGAGCCGGCATGAGAGGGGGTACGACATGAGGTATGAGGAACGGCAAGTGTATAAACACGCCGGACGTCTGTCTGTCGGGCGGTCTGTTTGTCCATTTGTTTGTATGAGTACGACGAAGTATCGGCGTGGCGTGTGTGTGTGAGTGTATCTCTGTATGTTTGTGTGTATCTGTATGTCTTCGTCTGTGTGTTGAACATGAGTGATAATACATACATCTTTGAGCAACTGACCAACCAACGACCGATTGATAAATGCATGCATGCATACACGTATACAGAGTATAGTATGCATATATCTATGCTTGTATGAATGTATATGTCTAGGTTTGTTTGTATGTATATGGATATGTTTGTGTGTTTGTATGTATATGGATATGTTTGTGTGGACGTCTGTATGCTTTGTATGGTGCATATGTATGTATAGTGTGTATGTATGGCGTGTAGGTATGCATGTATGAATGAACGCATGTTGATTGTGTGTATTGTGTGCGCATTTGTATGGTTACAGCGTGTTTAGGAGGAAAAGGAGGCAAACAAGAGGAGGAGGAGGAGCCAACGTAATACCGCCGCCGTCCACAACGCGCGCACGAAGCGGATCACCGATCGGTTGTCGCCCACCATCGTCGTAGCGGCAGCGGCGGTGGCCACGAAGCTCCGCCCACCGGCAACAGCAACCGCAGCAACGACGGCGGCGGCAGCGGCGGTGAAACACGGTGGTGCCTAGCTGATCGCGCCACGCTCCGCCCATTCCCCGCCCGCCCGCCCGCGTCATGATACAGGCTCCGCCCACTCGCCGCCGCTGCTAGCTCCGCGCCGTCTGAGCACTCGAATTGAGCAGCAGCAGCAGAAGCAGCAACAGCAACAACAATAACAACAATTTGCTGGCGGGGACAACGGCGACGACGACGGCGGCGGCGCCCCCTCCCCCCCTCCCAACAGTGGGCCGACGCAGCATCAGCAGCGGCTGCTGCTACTGCTGTCGCTGCTGCTGCGGTCATCGTAGTGGTCATGATGGTAGCTGTGTATTGATGAGGCTTGCCTGCTTGCTTTACGCTCGCTGAACGGACGGACGAACGGACGGACGAACGGAAAAACGCTGGCGAGCCCCAAGCGCCAGCCGCAGCGGCCAATAGCGGCCCCTCGCCAGCGGCTATCGGGGGCGGCGGCGAACGGCAGCGGCAACGGCCCCAGCAGACGGCGACAGCAGCGAACAGCGGCCGAAGCGACGGCGACGTTTAGCGGGCTTGTGGCTTCAGCGGACGTCGGGCGGTCGGTCGGTGGATCTTTCTATCTGCCTGTCAGTTGTTGACCCGGTGTCGCCGATGAAAGTCACGTCGCTGTGACGACGGCTGTCGGTGCCAGTTTGCGCGTTGCTCTTTGTCGCACAGCGTCGGCTGGTCTGTGGTTTGTCAAGCCGTACATACGCTAAGCTACTTGCTGTACAATGCTTGTACGTTCGTACTGAAAAATTGGCTGGCTAACCTCGGTCGCTCGCTCGCTCTCTCTATCATCGTTTACTCTAACTACGCGTCAGCTTCGGATACTCGGCGGTCAGTCAGACTGGCTGGTGAAGAAGTCTTCTTCAGATCGTGGTTACAAATAGCCTGATTCTGATAGTGACTGAAACTTTCCTCTGATAGTGAATGAAACCTTCCTCTAGTAGTGGAGAAGCCTTCCTCTGATAGTGAAAAAGGTTTCCTGTGATAGTAAAGAAACCTTCTTCTGACAGTGAGGAAGCCTGCTTCTGACAGTGAAGAAGCCTGCTGCTGACAGTGAAGAAGCCTGCCTCTCGAGTGAAGAAACCTTCCTCTGTGATAGTGAAGAAGCGCCCTCTTTTTGACCCGGTCGTCTCCACCAACTTGCTCAACTACCCCTTTGCACCAAGTGTTCACTCTTGCTCCCTCTTCACGGCATCGAGCGTGTCGCGCGGCTCGCGGTAACAGGTTCTTGGTTCCCCGTCTGGTAAACAGAACTGTTAACGAGGCTGGTCTCGCTGTTACTGCTGCGCTACGCTGTGGACTATGACCATGAACCGATGGATGAATGAAATTGCCCAACATTTGACGGTGGTGTTTTAGCGGTGGGGGTAGTGCATCAACCCTCCAACCCCCTTCCCCTTCTGAATAGAACCCCCAGCTGCTGTAGCTGGGTGGTGTTCTGGTAGTACGCAATGTGGATAGATACGCGTGCTCACTGGATCGCCAAACATCGATGCTGAGACGCTGTTGTGTGTCAACTTGTTGACGTCGTCGTGGTCGTCATTGTCATCAATCAGTTGACTCTTGTTGATCTGTTGATCTGTCTCTCTCTCTCTCTCTGTGTACGTGAAGTGAGTTGTCTGCTAACAGCGTCGTCCCCACTGTGTACCGCGCAGTTCCTGTGCTGTTGATGTGGCCAAGTTGAAAACGGGTCTTCTTCTGGATCATCATTGTGCCAGTCACTGTTGTCTCTCCCAAATCTCCTTCTCCCTCGCTCCCACCCTCTTCCTGATTTGTTACCCCTTTAGTCGCCCTCGCTGCTTTTCTGTTTGATCGTGTTTTTGTGATGGTGGTGGTTGACAGTGGTTGCTCGTGGCGGTGTTATACTACCGCATCACCAAAATCGTGCTCGAAGAGCGCGTGTTTGCGCTATCTCCACGAAACTACGCTATGTGAACGTGAACGTGGACAAACAAGGAAGGCTGCTCTAATCATCGAGATAGGGACTACTTATCTCTAATCATAGGCAACCGACTACAACAACAGAAACAACAACAACGACAACAACAACAAGATCAACAGAAACAACAACACCTGCAGAAGAAGA
The DNA here is from genome assembly GCA_003439945.1 of Dermanyssus gallinae. Taxonomy (NCBI): domain Eukaryota; kingdom Metazoa; phylum Arthropoda; class Arachnida; order Mesostigmata; family Dermanyssidae; genus Dermanyssus; species Dermanyssus gallinae. The sequence goes on from QVRM01001622.1 coordinate 679,593, forward strand.
ATGAGAAACAGAAGAAGCACACAAGAGTATAATACCGAACAGACATCTTAGTGCAGGACGTACAGGACGTTTAATTAACAGACAGCGAATAGCTTCTGGTGGACAGTAGTCTGTCTGTCAGTCAGTGAGTCAGTGAAGCGGCGAGCCCTCACCGGGCGGGGTGCGGAGTTCGGCAGAAGTCGTCAGAGGAGTGCTACAAGCTGTGGTGTGATCGGCGGTAGCGCGAGCCGGCATCTGGGGTTGCAGATGCACGCGGGCCGTGTGCACTGGCTGCAATGTGCGACCTGGTGACGCTCGGCAGCACCTTGAGCGTGGTACCGCACTGTGGTGGTGGTGGTGGTCGTGGAGGTGGAGGAGGTGATAGGGGTAGTTGTAGTGGCGGAGGCGGCGGCGGTGGCGGCACCACCCCCGGAGCCACGGGCGGCGGGGGAGGGGGCGGCGTCGGCGTCACGCTCCTCTTGGCCGACGACCAGATCGTACCCGACGCAGCCACGGCAGCGGCCCTTTGTCACGGTGCTTCGTCGTCCCTGATGATCGAGAGCGGCGGCATTGGCGCACACTGCAGCAGCGGCGGCGGCATCACTGCAGAAACCCTTAACAGAATCATCAGCAGTAGCAACAACAGCAGCAGCAGCAACAACAACAACAACAGTAGCATTCACAGCAACAGCAGCAGCACCAGCCAGCAGCCCTTTTCGCACACTCCCGCTCACAACATGCTGCATGGCGCCGCCCTCGCTGGACAGGTGAGTCGTCACGACCTGGCGTCTATGTTCTGCGTCTAGTAGACCGGGTCACTCGGACATCGGCAGACCAACCGGTCCGTCGAGCCCGGTGGCGTGGTGCATTCATCTGCGCCCCACGACCGGAGGAGACACATAGGTGCGCGGGTTCGAGCCCCACCGTTGCACATTTGTACTATTTTTTACTTTAGAAAGTATGTTTTTTTTAGACCAACCGGTCCCCGGTTTAGATCTTGGAAGGGAAAACCTTTAGTAACGTCAAAACGTTGTTTAAGGAGCTTGGCAAAAGACTAAACGCAGTCACAAGGATTCTAGTTCTGGAGTGTACCTCCTGCAGCGCGTATCGATCAAGCTTCAGCGGGAAAACGCGGCGTCAGTCGAAGGGTCTTCTTTTCCCTCCTCCAAAGATTTCCCTGAGATCCCGTAGAAATACTGATGTTGTTAATACTATTTTGAATAAATAAAACTCGCATATATACTCTTTGGTTGAAAAAGACCTTGACGTAAATGTCGGTCTAGATCGATTTGTTGGTCGCGTCTGTTTAAATATGTGTACTTTGAAATGGGAAGAAGTAGAAAATGGGGAGACACTTACCACTTGCCGGCGGTACGGAGTGAGAGAGATGGCCAAGGGCTACTTCCAATGACTCGTAGGCATTGCGGAGGCGACGCGACCCCTCCTAGACAGAATCTGCAGGCCTGAGTCTGGCAAATTAGTATAAATAGAATTGAAAGCAAAAATAGTTCAACCACATAGGTTTGAGGGGCCATTTCGTGCCCTTAAACTATTCCACAACGAACTTGTTCTTGTTGCTCCAGCGACACAGTAAGACTGCAATGGATCTACGTTAAGTAGCCAACGTTTGCATGTAATTAGGCACCTACGACTGGTGGCAGCGCAAACAGATTCTATTATATATACAAATATATATATATATATATATATATATTACCGGCAAACATAACGTAAGCGCGACCCAAACTAAGAGAAACATAAGGACGTAAGGCATCACATTACAAAAAAACGTATAGGAGCTAGAGCCACATCGAAGTACGTATAACAAGAATACTCAAAACTAATTTAAGAAGGTAAATCTTAGACAAATCGAAGTGGAGTTGCGCGAAGGTCAACAGCGGTGAAAGGGACATCAACAACGCTACAGGGCCATCTCTTAAGCGGCATCTCATACGACCGCAGAAACGACCGTAGCAATGCCTAGTATATATATATATATATATATATATATATATATATATATTGAGGTAAATTGGTCTGTCATTCAAGCACATTCGTATATATATATATATATATATATATATATATATGTATATATACATTTGTGTCGAAAACGGTCGTTAGACCGGTTTCGGCAAAAAACGAAAGAAGCTGAGAGGGGACGAAACCGCTCTCTGCCCAATCAACCGGTGCTAGCCGGGATACGCTGAGTGGATTATTATTATTATTATTGCGTACGTTGTTGTCACTCTCCGGTGAGCCAGTCGTACACTCGTCGGAGGCACCGAATGGTGTCCGCCGTAATGCTGGCTACGACAATAAGAAGACAAAAATTCCCTCCTCGAAGCCGAAGTAGACAAGACGGCACCACGCAACGGCAATGGTAGGCTAGCGCGATAAGGCTAGCGTGAAAAATATGCGTCGCATCTCTCTGCTGCCAACCACGGCGTAATTGTTTTTCGTCATTTGCTGGAGCCGGTCAAGCACGAATATCGAATGAATGACCCTTTCCTATTGTCTTGGTAGCTATCCGAATACGTTTCGTTTAATTATATCAATATAGGAAAAAAATATATGTGTATATATATGCATATATATATATATATATATATATATATATATATATATACATACATATATATATATATATATATATATATATATATATGCATATATATATATATATATATATCAACTGCTTTTGAGAGGCGCCTTGCATATTCTTCATGAGTAAGCCAAGCAACGTTATGTGTAATGCTAGTACGCATATATGTGTATGGATCTGTATGGATCCATCGAGTGTCATGCCGATAGTGTCAAGAATTGACCTTTGAGATACAGATGATTCTAAGTCATACTACGTTATTTATTAAGTTAGTTACATTGATCTCTCACAATTGACTAGCGCACCCGAAACAGCTTTCTGGGCTAGTGTTTGTTTGCAATAGCGTCTGACCTGGTCGAAAACTAAATACACCGTACCGAGCGGCTTGGTCCGTTAGCCTGACATTTGTTGCTGGCATCGGTGCTTGCTAATTATTCGCAAAAGTGCTATTATTCTAGCGCAGCATTATAGAAATTTAATTACTTGATTTCGCGGTTGATACTGTCAAAATCGCGTCAATTTCGTGCGCGCACATTGAATCAAATCGGAATTAAAACAAACGTTACATTGATGTGCTGTTTCTCGCACCACTCTATGCGTTGATTCAGCTAAAACACTTTTTTTGCCACGCTATGCTATGACAGCTTTTGCGGGTGAGGTGGTTCTAGGCTTGAATTTAGTGTGGTGTATACTTACGTAAAACATTTGTGTGTGCTGGGACCCAAGTTGGACAGAGCAGGAGAATGACTGATAGTAGCCGAGGCCTAATTTAATTGTAGAAGAGCATTACATTGCTGTAGTTTCCATTTTGTCGTGTTATGACCTACCCTGCGGCTTAGCGGTAATGATAGTAGCTAGCCGTTGCGTGTTTTGTGGCTAATTTCGGCCTCTAGTCGGTTCGTCAGTTATGTGATGGCGTAAGCGCAAAGAACTTTTCTACGCCAACGTACGCCAGTATACGTGGTACGTTCTTGATGCTTTGTCAGATGCCGCAATTAATTGGCATAATTGGCGATTATTGTCGATGTGATGCTGGGGGAAATAGGCATTTTTTGTAGCCGCAGAGTAAAGACGGTATAAAATGATGCAACTACAAGGAAAGGAAGAGAGTGGGAGAGACATTTGCATACTCAACATATACGCCTGTCAAGTTTTTCAATTAATGAGAGGTCTTTCAATTTAGTCGGAGTCTTACATGAGCTTCAAAATGGTTTCTAAACAATTCTTACGCAGATGTGACCCGCCTCTGACGCGCGCAGGCATGTTGAGTGTAACGGCCGATTTTTAGGACACAAATAACGAAGGACATTTTCAACCGTCCAGAGTGTGAGCTCATTTCTATCTGGTGGTACGAGTCACTTCACCGGTTTACGCTAAAGTCGGCAAGTGCGTCACTCGTAAAATGAATCAGCACACATTAGAGCTGGGAAACCCATGGCGAGCGGTTCCTCTTTGCAAGCTCACTGTTGATCACGGAGATGGCTCCAGAGATGAGCCGAGAAAATGTCCTTCACGTCTCGATATTTTATATAGGTGTACTGGCAGCACAGTTTAGGAAACAACTTAAATAATAACGAGAGATTAAAAAGCACTACTTTTCATTCTATGGGTACGGCTATATACTAGCGAAATTGTCACTTGAGGGCGAAAACTTGATAAAAATATCCAGATACCAAAAAGCTTGCTTTTGATAGAACAAGACCATTTAGCTGGTCACTTGAGAAGAACGCTACTGACGACAATATATATATATATATATATATATATATATATACATATAAATGACATCAATTGTGACATCAGAAACAACAACGACAGCAATAACGCTAATGAACTCTATTGACGAACGATGCCCAACTTGTCACACAGAAAGGCACCTATCTACCTATCCCGTAGATCCCGTAGATGGTTTAAGAGGGACAGCCGCCGACCGCAACGTCGGGAACGACTTTCCCACGGCACTCAGCCAGCAAGGGACGGTTGGGGCCAATCAATAGGACCGAAACGATGCTTGAAAGCGCTTTCGGTAGGGAGGGAGATAGAGAGAGGGAGACGGACGGAGAGCAAGATAGATTCGAGAAGAAAACGCTGATAACACTGTGAGCGCGTCGTTGATAATATGACTGACTATATGAGTCTATGAGTGTCTCGCTTTTGCCTGTGCTGCTTACGCTGTGTATGCTAAGGTGTCAACTGGCCCGAGACCTAACGCATGAAAAGAGCGAAACCATTTTCGTCGCTCTCCGGTACTTACCTTACCAACAACGGCGGCTCTACCAAACGCCGACCTGCTGCTGTTTCGTACGCTACCGGTTGCGGGAGCTATCCTCGTCGTTTGAGCCAGTTTTTCTAATTTATATATATATATATATATATATATATGAGTGTACTCGCGGCTACGATTTTTTGACGCGCCATGCTTGAGTCACGCACGCTGTGGGCCGCTTTTAACGGAGTAGCGATGAGTTCATAGATGACCACTGCGATGACTAGCCCAAGTTAGCATCCTGAGCGAACGCCAATGACTGGTCGTTAACGACGGCTATAAATGGGGTAAACAACAACAGGCTAATAATGCACAACTATTTGCACGTACAGGATCTACACTGCAACCCCCGGTAACCAGGAATCATAAGCGCCAAATGACTCAGCCTCTCTATGGTGCTAGAAGTTATAGTAGCAGTGCTATTCAATAGTACTACTGGATAGTACTACACTGGACATGCTATCCATTGTAAGCATCGATAGGCGCGAAACGATTTCTGTTTTAGTATGGTGTTGAGCATATACGAAAAAAGAAAGGAAACAAAATAAAAATAAAAAGGAGACAGGGACAGAACGTGGATTTTACAAATAGAAGGCTTTTCGAATAATAATAGTCCCGTTAGGTCATTGTAGCGTCCACTCGCTGCCTGTGTATCATAAGCTGGAACAGGAAAGGTCGAAACTTGCTGTAGAAGAAGATCTTTTTTTACCTATTAAGAAACAAATCTGCGCTTGGCGTTTGGGCATAGACAAAAACGACTTCTGAACCCTTATATATATATATATATATTCTTTCAATATATATATATATATATATATATATATATATACATACATAAACATACATTCACAATCCGTGCAGCAAATGAAACGACGATACATTTGTCAATATTTCGAATGAGAGTAGCATGAAGACGAAAAATGAAGGCCGTCGTATTGACAAGTGGATAAACGGTGTTCAATAATGCGACAACGACGATTACTCAAATAATTATTATTCCTACGTTAATTAATATTATTGTTTTGATATGAAATTATTAACAACAACAATACCAATAGCAGTGAAAGGGTACGGGTCGTTGATCGGATGAACGTAATTACGGCCAATTTGCCATCGACCAGCTCGAATGGCCAGTAGAGGGAGCAATCTGTTTATCTACCTGCAGCTCGTCCATCTGTTCTGTCTGCCTATCTCTTAGCGCTTAGGGTTTGACGTAATGCTTCCACGGTTCGGTCAATTCACTGATTTGCAGACGTCTGACCAACAGCATCGGTAACGGCCATAGAAGAGTTGTAATGGTCGTCGGCGTAGCGGTAGCAACACTAGTGCTTTGTCTAGCGACTTTGCAAACGACCCTCTTTGGACCTACTAAAGAACGCCGTGTGTTTATGCATATTTATATATAGTGATAGTTTAGGTTGTTCAAAAAAGAATTTTTTCCCAGTAGAAATTGGGCAGGGAAGGGGAGAGGGAGGATTGTCTGGAGTGAGAGTGAAATTACTAACACCTTTTAAACTGATGCGGATTGTCGAACATCCCTTTCCCAACGGCGCGATTGCGGGAAGACGAGTCCGTTCCGGTGGTTCAACTTTTCTAACTTTCACGTTAAATAACTTGACTTTGACCGTAATACTAAGTTGTTAAGATATAGAACGTAAACGCTTCTCGTTCCATAGGGGAAATTAATTTTTGAACAAGTTGTACGACTTCTTCACATGCGCGTAACTACGAAACACCCGGTACATGCATATATATATATATATATATATAAACTGAATAACGCGCAGTAACAATCGAAATAGTAATGTTACTTGTTGGACAGTTGTCGTCGTAAACAAGGTCAATTTATAAATTGCGGTTGTTTTTCTGTTTTTCATGTCTTTGCTAAATGTTCATATACATAAAAACAGCAATCTGGATTTCTCAGTTCAAAACGAGCAGAGCTAGGCGTCAAGATAAGGCATTATTTCGCTTTGCGTCCGGAACGACTACACGGGTTAATACCGCAAAAACACATATCACTAGTGGTAGCGGCCGAGGCGGCACGCAAAGGCTACTTTAACGACTTTACGAACATCTATGCTGGAGCCCTGTCAGCTCTGAGAGGTTCCGTAGTTGTACCGTAGTTTGCTATCAGTTACAAATGTCGATTTGAACCCGTTTTTAGCGTTTATTCACAGTTTAACAAGTACGCTTGATGACAAACGGGTGGTGTTTTTGTGTTGATTTTGCGTCGCCGGATGTATAAACGCGCAATAGACGACGATGAGTTGTTGACGACGTAAATGCGTAAATGCTGACGACACACACGATTCGTCTGGCTAATCATCTGACCGGCAAAGTGACCTTTGTTTGACCTTGCAGAGTCTGTCGGAGCGATGGGTTTACCTTCACTCGCACTCGAATCACGCCACGACGGCCCAGCCACCTCCACTGCGAGGACCGTGGACTGCGACATCGGGTCATCATCACCCCATGGATACCGTCGGTTCCCTCAACCAAAGCTCGGTACGTGTCGATATTTACCTACCTTTTGCTTATCGGTATATGCTTCCCTGCACGCAAACAACCAATAGGGCAAGTTTCCATGCTAGTCTTAGGTACTGAAGTAAACTTTATCTCGGCACTGCTGCGGGTTTCCAGTTCAAGTTCGGACGTTCGCAGTACGACCAGTGAGCAGTTATTATCTGAAACTATCGTTTGAATCGACCTCTTAAATACTTTCTATGACCACTTAACGTATCGCAACATAACAGGCCCCGCATCGTCAAGACGTTGTTACTAGAGACATAAGAACCCGCCAGTTTAGCAGGCGTTGCTCGGTCGTCAAGAGTTTGTTGCTAAACACATACGATATCGCCTTATGCAGTTTACGGCACACGATTTGATCGTCCTCTGTCGACTGCCGTGCGCATTTCGTGCATGAATTGTTGGCGTTGACGTCGCATCGATGCAGTGCAGCTTTACTAACCAGAGGATGACGACAATCCTTGTGCCCATTTCGCTCCACTGCAGTTAAAACTCGAAACGAGCGGCGGCATGCTGAACCATCATCACCCTCATCATCACCCTCCTCATCACCACCACCATCCTGGCACGTACCCGGTCGGGCCCGTGTACCAGGCACATGGTAGCCAGTCTCCATTCTGGCCGTCGAGTTCTCCGGCGCCGCAGAGCCTTTCGCTGTCGCCGCCCAGCTCGATGCTACCAGGCCTTGAGCCGCCGTGTCCCTCGCCGGACTACGGAAAATTGCGCGGTTACAGTTCGTCGCCAGCGCATGACAAGTCGCCCCGACTGACGCCGTACTCGATCGGCAGCAGCAGCGAAATCGTGCCAAAGTCGACAGCCATGTCCAGGTTGTCGTATGGGTGCGGTAGTGGTGGTGGTGGCGGCGGCGCTCTCGATGCTGCCGGCCTAGGTAGCGGGGGCGTCGTTGCCGGCGGGGGCGTGGGCGGCAAACGCTACGCCCCGCAGATCGACGAGTTCTTCCTGCAGCACGAACCCAGCTACTATTTGCCAGCTCAGCTGCATCAACAGCAGCAGCAGCAACAGCAACAGCAGCAGCAACAACAGCAACAACAACAACTGCAGCAACAGCAACACCAGCTGAGTAGTTTGGCTGGCGGCGGGTCCGAACAGAACGAAATGATTCAGTTTCCGCACGCACATGTGCCCACGAATGCCTTCTGGAATGCCGCCGGCGAACAGTCACCAATAGGTGGGTGGTGTATTATAAAATTAATTTTAAATATATATATATATATATACATATCGATGGACATGATCGGACGTCTAGCTAGTACGATGAGGACAAGGGGATCTTTGGCGAGCATTGCCACACATCAGAGGCAAGCATAATCATAGTGGTACATGTTGAGAGAGTCATTCATTACACGTTGATAAGCTGCTTGTTGTCTCATTGTAGCTTTGTAGCATGTTCAGCACGTTTAGTGGTGTGGTTTGTAGAAAAGGGGACGGTCCTCATAACGTTTCAAACGCTTTGCGGATGCGGTAACAGGTTAAACTTGAATTGGTGGGCCACTGTTATGTCGGCCGGCTATGGTAAACGTGTGTATAACAGAGTTTAGAGAGCAAAACAAACTAAAATAATTGGTGATTGGCAGAAAGAAAGTCTGTGTGTGTAAGGGAGAGATAATAAAGAGGGTTTCAAATTACACCATCTCATGAAAGTAGTGGTCGAGGGGGGGGGGTCGAGGGGGAAGGTTCCACGCACTTATACATGTATACATTCTATTCGTCTGCAGTGCCGACAAAGCTTGACATGCAAGCGTCGGCTTATTCGTGTTGGCCAACCGTAAGCTGTCCACCATCATTGTCACCTCCGGGGGTGGTGGCGTCGGCGGCGGCGGCCCAGGTCAGCCCTTCGGCGCGGGTTCCCACCACGGCTCTCCCACAGACGACCATCACGCCGCGAACCTACAACCGCCGGAATAATCCCGATCTCGAGAAACGACGCATCCACCATTGTGACTTTCCCGGGTGCGACAAAGTCTACACGAAAAGCTCGCACCTCAAGGCCCACCAGAGGATACACACAGGTGAGTCAGCGCAAAGAGCTAAAGCGGAAAATCTGCTTTCAAAAGGTTAGGTTTGTTGCCATAAATAGTACTATACGTATATCAAAGTACGTATACTATTTCGTAGTTGTCGAGTTCCTGTAGCTGCAAGTTTGGAATCTTCTTTTTGTTAAGCCTGTAAGCCAACTATGTAATTAATGTATCAGCTGCAGTTTCAAAATTAACGAAAACGTGCCAACCCTAAAAGCCACTGACACCTCTTAGAAAAGAACGTGTAGTGCCTTCTCGCCATTTTTGTAGTCCCTCCCTTTTTGGTGGTAGAGCTTAATTAATTTCGGCTTAACGCCAATCAATGTACCGCGAATGTATAGGTGCACTTTCGATTCGAAATATGACCCACAACGACGAGACAAGCTATTAGATAAGGCTAATCGAAAGAAAGACACAGAGAAGAAAGACACAGACAGAGTTGGCCGACGATAGACAAACTGTGTTATATACAGGCACACAGTCAGACTGACAGACAGGCTATTCTACCGAAAGGTAAGTAGGTGTGTATTATTATTATTATTTTGATTATTGGGGGTTGGTCGGGGGCCGTCGAGAGTGAGTAACATGAGTTCTCCTGTTTTGCCGCCGACGTACAGGTGAGAAGCCCTACCGTTGCCACTGGAACGATTGCCAGTGGCGATTCGCGCGCTCCGATGAGCTCACGCGTCACTACCGAAAACACACGGGCGCCAAGCCGTTCCGGTGCCAGGTGTGCGGGCGGTCGTTCGCGCGTTCCGATCATCTTGCGCTGCACATGAAACGGCACCAGCCCAAGAGTCCCCGAGGTACAGCTGTAGCAGCCGCAGCTGCAGCGGCCGCAGCGGCTGCCGCTGCATCCGCTGCGGCGGCAGCTGCATCTGCAGCGGCAGCGACAACCCCAGGGGCGGCTGGGTCAACGACAGGATCGTCAAGGACCTCCTTGACCACCATCACGACGACGACGAGAACGCCCCCGCCTCCGCCGGCCACGACCGGGGGGGTTGGGGTTCTCAATTCGCACCACGTAAATCTTGGAATCACCACGATTTAACATCAGAGGCAGCCGCAAGCAGCACCAGCCACTGTGGGCACAAGCAGCTGTGACACGGATGTCGAGTGTCACAGCTCTTGAGAGCGGTGAGCTGAAGCAGAAACCGACAGCGGTACTTGCTGCTCAACGCAGGAGTTACTGTACTCGGAGGGGTTGTTGCTAATGCTGTAGTAGTCGTAGTAGTAGTTGTTGTTGTTGTTGTTGTTTTTGTTGTAGCGTTTTGAATCTGTTTGTAGTCGGTGCAGGTAGTGGGTTTGTATATTTTTCGAAGGTCACAAAAGGTGCGAGAATTGTCATCGTTAGAGGTGGCGGTGCCGTGGCTGCCGATGTGGCCACCGTTATGAGGTTGCCGTCGCGGAGACCTCGCAAGAAAGCAGAACGCCCCAACCAGTGTCAAGGTGGTCCGCCCGCCGTGCTCTGGTCTACCAGGAAAGCGTACTCCCTTCCGTGACAGCCAGGCGGCACGTGGGCCAGTCGTTACTGCAGCAGCAGCAGCACCCACCGAAGCATAAAGACAGTAGCCGATTATAAAGTCATTGACAATGGTCAATTTGAATGCTGATGGTGGTAATCATAATGGTGGTGATGATACTGACGGTCTCTTTCTTCTGCTGGTGATGAGGGCGCTCGTAAGGCCGTTGCGCGGGGATAGAGATTACGACAACGCCTGGGTCAATAACCGTCACGCGACACCGGCGTACTGTCGAGTGGTGCGGGGCTAGCCATCAAGTCAAAGGTTGGAGTAAATCTCTAGCGATCGCAGCAGCGGTAGCGGTAGCAGCAACTTAGAAGTCATAGTAGTTCAAAACGTGACCGGTAGCGGAATTTTCGTCCTTAAGGCAACCGTGTTGTGTTGCCATTCGCCGCTTAGACCGCTGATTCAGCCCTGCTGCCCGGGGCTACTGCTACCATAATGATAGATGATACACGAACAGCGTTTTAATTATGATGATAATGACGACTATGATTGTTTTCTTATTATTTGTATCGTCCTTGCTTGCCTGGAGAGTGTGATCATTCTCAATGTAGGCTATTAGCCCCCAGTGCAATTTCACTTGTCCTCGGCTGACACTACAGCAGCTACTGGACATATCTCGTGCTGAGACGAATTATCGCTCGGAAGCGTTACGGAAGAGGTGTTGAGCATGCGAATAATAACGGCAGACAGTAACAGTAACACCACCAACAATGAAGAGTAATTTTAACGACGAATACACAGCGAACTCGAAGTTGAAATCCAAATAATTGTCATTCCTGACAATTATTTGGATTTGGAAGTGACTCGGAGGATGCCTCCGAGTATTTTGGGGTGTAGATATGTATATACATAGCTAGATAAAACTAGATTAATCGCCTGTATTTGTCTAAACATTGTGTAAATTAAGCGTGTCCATCACGTACATAACGCATGCACACACGGCCACACACTCGTATGTACAGACAGGTTTAAGTGCCAACCTACCGATTCATACATACGCAATGTACGGTCCGACGAGAACCGCCCGACGTATGTTAAGTGAACCGCTTGCTCGCTCGCCAGCAATGAACAACGGGAGAACAGTACGGCAGCCTAATTCAGCGGGAGGAGACCGGCGGCCGATATGGCGGTATGGCGGGTGATATGACCGGCGGCCCTATTCTGCTGAGGGCCCGCCGAGGGAATAGCCGATAGTCACAATGACATATTATGAATGAATAATGTTGATTACAGTAAAACCATATCATTTTCATCGACATGCTGCAAACCTCTAGCCCTCAGCACCCCCACCTGTGAAGAGAGAACCCCACACGTTCAGCCGGGGGCCAGCAGCTAAACAGAGCTGCACGACTGACCGCAGACGGATAACGTCATCTTGGCGACACGCCGGCTTCTGCTAACTAGCTGACCATGCTAACCAGTCGTGATGTGCTCGTTGTTTTATCTTTTCTCTACGTTGTCGTTCGATCCAGCTTCGATCGAGTGATCCTTGGGATGACTGGCTGGCCGAACACACGAACGGGCGAATTTCATGTGACCTCAAGTGGTATCGTATTTGTATATATATATACGCGCGTACACATTATTGCCAGTGTTGCTCTTCCGAAAAAAAGCTGAACGTTTCTCACCCTTACTGCTATCTGCCGCAGCAGCAGCAGCAGCGGCGGCGGTTACGGCCGTGATGATGACTGTAATAATAAAAACGACAGCGAGATCTTTTTACACGTGTAGTGGTGACGCTTCTATGGATAGAAGTTTTACTTGTACAATTATTATTATTATTATTATTATTATTATTATTATTATTATTATTACTATTACTATTATTTGTGATAACTGTACATATTAATAATAATCCCTGTTCAAAGGAATGCTGTTATTATTACTATTACTATTATTGCTAGTGCTCTGGATGCAACCAGATGCAACAGGCTGGATGATCATATCGCCGTTCTCTCTAACCTTCGGCTTAAAGTCTGCAGCATCTGTTTATCTATTTCTCTATCTATTACATACTGCTGATCTATCCATGGTTGCTGTTGTTGTTGTTGTTGTTGATGTTGTTGCTGCTGTTGCCGGTGCTGTTGTTGTTGTTGGTTGCGCATTTGTAATTTGGCAACATGAGGTGTCGTTGTTGTTGTCGTCGTCATCATCGTCATCGTCATAATCTTCATCAGGTGGATCTTTTTGGCATCGACTTGTGCTGTTGTGTTTGCTCGCCATTTTGCAACGCCAGATTGGCTCGGGTAATGTTTCTTCTATTTATTTCTTCCTCTACCTCCTTTCTCTCTCTTTCTCTCTCTCTCTGGCTACCATGACCGGTAAAGGTATGGCAAAATACCTCGTATCGGCCAATAATGATGATGATGACCACGACGCACCACTTGCGATTATGCTGCTGCTGCCGCTCTATTGGGTCGTCTTCTAAGGGTCGTTTTATGCTTCGTTATGACTACCTTCCTGAATAGGCAGCAATTACTATCTATAGCTGACCGTGGATGCACACAGCTTGGTGCCGAAAAAGCCTTCGAAGACGGCATTAGTATCATTATTATTATTATTATTGTTGTTGTTATTGTTATTATTATTTTGACCGGTGGGTGACGTTGAACAGCGTCGGACGAAACCGGAATCGCCCTGCTAAACGTCAAAACTGCGATGCACGACTGTGGTCGGCCGTCTTACATAGCAACTGCTTATGTGCCAACACAATATATGTGTGTATATAGATACATATATACAAATATTTATATTATGTGCCAACACAATGTATGTATATATATATATATATATATAGCCAAATGCTTTTTGCTGCTAGACGGGGTGACAGAAGGTCCTTTTACACGGTGCACGTAGAAGTGCTGCTTTATGCAAGTCCGCACGACATTTGGCACATTCTGTCAGCAAACAACAACAACAACAACAACAACAGCAGCAGCAGCAACAGCAACGACGACCTCTTCTTCAACCAGTTGGCAAGAGGCCGTCACCTTAGCCTGTGAAGTATTAGTGGCGGTAATCGCGCCAAGTGTTCGACGCGTTCATCATCTCCTCGCTGTTGAGGTTACAACCAAACCGGGGACAGTGAGGAATGATTAGTCATTCACAAGTGTGCCTCATTTGTACCATTGACGCAAAGTCTGCTAGAATGCTGACAACTGTTGTTTCGTAGCTATCATTGAGGTTTATCACTGTGGTGGTCGTTATTACCGTTGTCGTCGTTAGTCTAGTTAGTTCACCTCTCCGACGAGGCTGTGATCAGTATTGTACATAGTTATATACACAACCGATGGGCAAGTATAGTCCTAACGAAACTGCAGAACTATATATATATATATATATATATATATATAACGAGGAAAATCACGCAGAGGTCTGGTAAAACAAAGGACAAGAAGAAGAAGAGTGTAAGACGAGAGTAGATAAACGACAAAAATAGAAAAAGTATATATTATTGGAGTGTGGATATATTACAATATGGTTGACACGATGACGACAAAGAAACGCAGTATGTATGTAAAGCAGTATTACAAAAGCTTGGTGACCAGAATATGTGGCAAAGTGATTACATCAATGAAATAAACAATGTGTTGACGTGACATTTTTACGTGTTGTCTATATTGCAATGTATGTATGGTTGAATCCTATCCGGTATAGTATATGTAGATTGTGCGGTACTAGATAAAGTCGCAAACAGCGCTCGCCAATCCGTGCCGAGTGGAGTTGTCTATATCGAGATTTTCTTTGGGGATAAACTAAAATTCTACAAACGCAGTGCTGTTTCACGTATCTGCAGGTAATATTTTTGATTGTTTAAGTTCATGGTTAAAAAAACGTTTTTCTAGGCGTTTTAAGGAAGTCTTCCTCGCAAAGAGTGAGCTTAACGTAAAAGCAAACGGTTTTCCACAAGATTCATGAGGTGACGTTAAGTTTAAATACTACAGCAATTTCTGAACATAGTGCAGTAAAAGTAAAAACGCTGTAACAGTTGTTCCACTATGTTTTCCTAATATATCTGTTAACTATTTAGCGACTGGCTCTGCATTTGGTCCTCTTTTTAAAAAAAAGAGCTCTTTGGCCGTTCATGGTCAAGTGAATTTTGGTCAGTTTAGACTTGGCGATTCATTTCTTAGTGCAGCTTTTGTAGATACGCATAGGTTTGGCATAGTTGTTCCATTGAAGTTGTAAATTGAAAGTAGAGGTGCTGCGGGTGGCCATTTGCATTGATCGACTCTACTTTTCACAGACTTTGCAGTCTGCTAACAGGAAAAATAGTTAGGAGAAACGAGCATTACAAGAATGGTGTGTTGCAGACGTTCAATATATATATATATATATATATCTAGACGAACAAGTTCCATGATCCTTAAGAGTCTTGCAGGTGTACGAGGGGCTCTGGCCAGTGCGATAGATACCACGCGGCAGCATGTCCAGCAGTTCAGTCAATAGCTGAACCAGCAAGATGAGAGAAAACCCATTGACGTGAAGAAAGCTCTAGTTGTGTCTGATGTATATGTTTATAATTTTACCCAACCTGGGTGTTAATAAACCATTATATATATATATATATATATATATATATATATATATATATATATATGTTTATATATATATCTAAACATATATATATATATATATTTATATATATATATATATATATATATGGGCGAGCACTGCCGAGTGTGCAAATGTATTGTAAATGATGAATAAAATCATCGCAATATTTTCTATATATATACATATATATATATATATATATATATATATATATATATATATATTGTGTTTGGTTGATTCACGGCGCCCGACCAGAGTCGTTTCGGATGCGACCAGAGCCGACAATGGGCGACCGAGCCGAGGGCAGCATGCGTTTCACGCGTCCAGGATCTACCGTACGTGCCCCCCCCGGTCGTATAAGTTGACGTATGCATGCGTGTATGTATTGAGATGATGCACCTGACTCAGCTGAGCGGCGCGGGCGGATGGCTCGTGGTGCTCACGATGAACGGCGAGGGGCTTTACCGGTCACGAAACTCGAGCACGAGCAGCAGCTCAAACAAACTCACGCTCGCCGATTGATACACGACGCCGACGAATGGCTTGACATGATGTCGGACCGCTGCGCACCGCGCGCACACTGACTGTGCGTAGTATACAGGTACGTACCTGTTCTACGTATATATATATATATATATATATATATATATATATATATATATATATATATACGAGAACATGCATACATGAATGTGCGCACACACGACGAGCCACGCCTTACAACGAACCATCATCATAATTATTGTTATTGTTGTTGTTGTTGTGATCATCAGCGTTTTTGTCGTCGCTATTAGAATCGAAACGGCCGCCTCCTCCCTCCCCCATCAAATCGTAAGTGCCTTCCTTCTTGTTGGGCCATAGATCCTCATTCGTGGCATGCGGAGACTGACTTGTTGGTGCTGTTTATGGGGTTGCCCCACCGGTCGCATGCGATGTGATCGTTTTGCGCTTCTGAAATAACCTCTATCCCTCTCTCTCTCTCTCTCTATATATATATATATATATATATATACATAGAGAGAGAAGGCAACAAGTGAGTTTTTCTACTTAAAACTACTAAAGTATACGTTCCTCTGCCCACCTACTGTCACGCGCTCTTGTTCCGCTATTCCTCTAAGCTTAGATACACCTATCCGTGATCCCATATGTAAATAATCGATATTTACGGTTTGTTTGTGTTTTTCGAGAAAAATACAATGTCTTCTGTCTTATCTGCCTATTTTCTATGCTCATCATGTTTCTCGTACGCTTTATTTTCTGTTCCCTCGTATCGCTCGGTAGTCCTTTTCCCCTTTTCTTAATTGTCTTTTTTTTTCAACTTCTGTTGAGGTAGTTATTCATCATCACTATTACACCGTCTGTTGGTTATTGAAAGCCGTTATCATGGTCGGTCGATCGCACGATGATGTTATGGGTAGGTCTTGTACCTACGCCGCTGTTGCGCGACGTTCACTCCCCCACATCCCTCATCCGGCGAGACACCCAGAGAACCACCAAAACAACAACAACCACAACCACCTTGAGCCGCGAGTCCATCTACTGCGTGCAACAGTGAGGACCCTGTCCGGGCCGCACGCACTTCAGCGGCTTCACTGCCTCCAGCGCCTAGAAGAGGAGCAGCATCTTTGAACGGCCCGTCGTCGTGAAGTGCTTGCTGTCCGGCAGCACAGGCGAAGCGAGCCAGCGCCAGAAGCGAGTGTCAGCCTACGACGAAGAGCCCCCACGAACCCACCGAGGCAGGCAGTGGTGGCGAAGTTGTGTCTTCACGAACCTAGGATAGGTGGTGGCGAAGTTGTGTCTTCACGAACCTAGGATAGGTGGTGGCGAAGTTGTGTCTTCACGAAACTAGGATAGGTAATGCCGAAGTTGTGTCTTCACGAACCTAGGATAGGTGGTGGCGAAGTTGTGTCTTCACGAACGACCAGGCGAAAAACGAGTCTCAGTCACTCACGGGCGAAGTCATTTAGACAGACACTCAGTCAGTCAGTCGGACGGACGGTCGGTCAGTCAGCTAAAGCAGACAGAAAGAGTGGGAGAGAGAGAGAGGAGTAAAATGGGCTAGAATCAATTTTGTCTGTCGTCAACCACCCGAGGTACTCCAACAGCGTATCTACCCCTACATGCAAAGATGCCTAGTTACAGGCGTACACACTCGGATCTATTGATGTCTACTATATTCATTGGTTTAGCGATGTCCCGTTTTTGTTGTTGTTGTTCAGGGCGTTGTTGTTGTCATTATTGTAATAATTCCGATTGTTGTTGTTGCTGCGTTCCTCACGACAGTTGTTGCGTCGTCGTAGACGTTGTCGTGGTTGGCGAAACTGGTGGCGCTGTTGCTGCGGCCATGACCAACGGCTACAACGGTCAATCTTTAGAGAGCTACTAGCCGGTTGATGTCCGATGTTGATAGACTCGAATGCCCCATATTATATCGTGGGTGGAGGGTGTTGCTGTTGTTGTTCTCGTGCGGTACGCACATGATCGACGCTGACGCTGCTGTTCAGCGTCACAACATAAGGATGGCCATTATAAGGTTGAGGGCGGTGACCAGGATGATGGTGAAAGCGATGACGAAAAGACGACGACGAAAAGGACTACAAATACAACTATCATGTCGATTTGCCCACTTGGTTCAGGTGGACAATGATACAGGTGAACCAACGACATAACAGCAGCAGCAGCACCGGCAGCAGCAGATACACGTAACTATAGAGTCGTGACTTTACGCTATTTCGATAGAGTCACCTGTCGTGAGAATGGTTGTGATGATGATGATGATGATGATGATAATGTTGATGAAGCTCATGGTGACTGCGACCACAATAATGATGATGATGATGATGATGGTGGTGGTGATTGTAACGGTGATGAGCGGGGCGATCATGATGATAATGATGGTGATAATGATGATGATGAAGAAGATGAAGATGAAGAAGAAAAAAGTAGGTGATTGTCCATTGCCCGCGACGCCATATCTGCTCCGGGATGTGCGGCTCGCTCATCATATCCGGCCAGTTCTTGGTTAGAAGAAGCTGTCGTCGTCGTCGGCGGTGGTGGAGGTGGTGGTTTTAGTTCTTAGACGTACGTGAGGAGGAGGAGCAGGAGGAACCAGTAAATCGGCCAACCGCCTAAGCATCAGCATCATCATATAAGTGACTTCGTCAGCCTGTATTGAACCGAACCGAACTGATCGTTGTCCTTAGTGTTGTTGCTTGTTCGACCTCGTTGTTGTTGTTGTTGCCGCTTGTTGTTGTGGTCTTCGACTTCATACTCGCCCTCGCCGTTGTGGTGATCGCCGTTTTCGGCGGTATTCGTCGCCGTCGCCTTCTCCGCCGCCACCCCACTACCACCCCCACTACTTTCACCATCACCACTACCCCAACTACCTCAGCTATCCCCACTACCATCACTATCATCAGTACCCCTACTACCCCCCTACGATTCCCCCCCCCTTTCCCCCAGTACCTTCACCATCACCATCGTCACCAACACCAGTGAAGTTGTCGGTGAGCAGACGATTCTAATGAGGCACGAGGCTGTCGATGTGCCGCTTAAACGTCGGTGAAGTTCGATGGTCGACCATGCCGTTGTTGTTGTTGTTGTTTCTGTTGGCTGTTGCCTTCATCTTCGTTGTCGTCGTGATTTTCGTCATCTCTTCTTTACTCTGCTGAGACGGCGACTGCGACTGCAATGGCGCTGTGCGAGATCCGGGTTTCGGACAACGGCCACGGTGGCGGCAGCGGCAGAGTGGCCGAAGTCGATGGGATGAGGGTGTGGCCGATCTGGTCGCGAGGCTTTCTTCGCGCAGACCTCACCGTCACACAACGGGACTGTGGCTACGATCACGGCGGTGAAGTCTCAGCAACAACAACAACAACGACAACAACAACAAGGACAACGACAACAAGGACAACGACAACAACAAATTACTACTGCTGCTACGGTCACTAGAACAGCAACAACAACAACATCAACAACAACAACAACAGCATCAACAACAACAACAACAACAACAACAACAGCATCAACAACAACAGCATCAACAACAACAACAACAACAACAACAACAACAACAACAACAACAACAACAACAACAGCAGCAACAACAACAGCATCATCATCAACAACAACAACAACAACAACAACAACAACAACAACAACAGTATCATCATCAACAACAACAACAACAACAAATTACCGCTGCTGCTACGGTCACTAGAACAGCAACAACAACACCAGCCGCGACCGCCAATGTCTGCGCGACACGAACATTACACCACCCCGCAGCCAACCACCGATCACCTCCTAACTACAACCAATGCCAACGCGCAGAAGCAGCAGCAGCACCAACACTAGCAACAATAACAACAACCTGCTTTTGCCTACTTGCTCTAAGCGTGTGCGTCTACCTGCCTGTCGGTCTACCTACCTGTCTGTCTGTCTGTCTGACGTCTCGAGCAGAATTAACTTCGTCGATTTAGCTACGTCCTTGTTCCTCGGGGAGTGGCTTCGTTCGGCGGACGAACGAACGGACGGGCGCAGACCCAGTTAAGAGCCACCATGCACCACGCGTCTGCGTGCACGCACATCTCACATACGAATCGGCAGAGATGTGTCTGCACATCTGACATGCACATGTACCGGTGTACGTATGGTAAAAGCGACTACAACAGCAGCAGCAGCAGCAGCAGCGATCAGCAATGCCAGCAACAAGAAAAACATGATGACAAAAACAAAAGCAAGGACTCGACGACGACAGCAACAACAACAAACAACAACAACAACAAAAAAAAAAACAACAGCAACAGTAGCAGCGACCTAGATTCATAAAAATCACTTTATTAGCATAAAATGCTTTAAAAAAAAATTCCAACATGCCTGATGGACTTTCTCCGATGTGAACAACATACAATGAGCAATTCGGTTAGGCCTAACCAAGCAAACCGGCAGACTGGCGGGATTTTAGTTAGCGTGCATTAATCAATGGCAGTGCAATGCCAGCGAAACACCATATGATCTGGATAAGGTCGCATCGAGCAATAAACAGCCTTTACTGCTTGGTTTTGATGCATTGTGAAAACAAGGGAAGGCCAAATGTGGTATCTATTGGCAGGATCTTACGAAGGCATGTTAAATCATTTTCCGTTGGGAAATGATGTTTGGTCAGGCGAAGTATCTATATAGGACCGTACTATGAGACGTCGGAGGAGTAAGTGTGAGGAGTCGAGAGACTCGTACAATCATGCGTAATCACACATTATGGTATCTAATAGCAGAAATCACCGGAAGATAGTTGATAGACTGGAGTCAGCTTTAGAAGTGACGATTGGACTGAAGTCACGAGGACCGCCGACAATTGTGAACGGTAAGGAGAAAAACACATGAAGATGACAACAACAGCATATAAACGCACAAGATTAGCATAGACAGCAGGAGCAACAGCAATCAACAATTGCATTGCACGAGCAGTTGCGATTGGCAAAATAAGGACAGATTAGTTTCGACTTTAGGGATGTTCAATTGACGCCTAACAAGATAATGCTGCTCATACATTCTTATGAGCAATTAGCAATAAAAATGTCCTAGTCTAACTTGACAGCCTAACATCCAGGTTTTAGGCAAAGGGGATGGGCGACATAGTTAAAGAACGTTCTGCTAGAACGTGCATGTATGAATATATATATACATATATCATCAACAGTAAGAACAGTCCATGGCGAAATAATAGCGGCAATATAAGTGGCAATCTAAATAAAAATAACTGTGTAGACGGCCTTGTGACGTTTATTCTTTCAACGACGTTCAAAGCCAGACCCGTTGAGTCGGGTAAAGAGCCACTGACACAAGTGCTGAAACGTAATATATGATAAATCAGTCACCGGCTACCAAATTTCAATAACGTCGAAGTTAACGAACTAAGGAATTGATGTCGGGCTGGTACGATCTACGTTGATCCTGGTCGAAAATGCGTAATTAAGCATTAAAGCAAAATAAATTAGAGATCAATCTTTGGAAGATCTAGGAAATAATTTTCATGCAACCTCTTCTACATATATGAGACAGTGCTTGTACATTCTGGCGTAGCAGGAGATAATACATAGAGCGCAGCCGTTTTTATCCCTCTAATTGGAGCATCTGTGGCCTAACCGCTGTAGAAAGTGCGAAATGGACGTGAAAACGCTGTTGAAGTGAATCGGATAATATTTGAGCACGATGAGCAACACTGCATGTTGTGAACAGGCAACGAACAGGACACCTACACATGCAATAAGAGCATCACAATATTAAAGGCGGGCGTTCTTTTTGCTTTCCGGCACGCACTTGATGACCCTTTGATGGCTAGACTGACCTTTTGCTCTCGGAATCTGAATAGGTGCACTAGAGTATCTTACTTCTTGGAGCGTTCAACGTTTTGGGGATCCGCTTTTGTGTTTGGACATGCCAGGAGTGTAAATGTAACGCATTAGAGGAGAGATGACACACTTTAGCGGCGCACGAGTGCTTTGTGCTTGATAATTTCACGCTGTCAAAAATGTGATGTTGTGTGATATCTTACCATCGCAACGTTACCACCGCAGCCAACGTTAGTAAAGGCCTACATCACAATGCATAATTTTTAACAAAGAGAAGCTCTGCAAACGGAGCGAACAATTGGACCATAGAACAACTAGCGTGGAAAGTCCTGCAATGGTAAAAACCAGAACAAAAAATGTTTTCTCTGGTCTTCTGGAGTACAACCTGAAAGGCAGTTCGGGGTGTCACGCACATCGGGGAAAATCCGACCGTGTTTGGCTGGTTGTAAAGGATTACATATCTAGTCAGACCATAACAGTCCTGGATGTGCCCTGCATTTCTGCACACAACTCCGGGTAGGGTAATAGTGGCCATCTGAGCATGCTAGCCCGCGCACCAATTTTATTTACTGAACGTGGTGCGATCATTGGTTCGGTTGAATGAAATCTACTGGACAGTTGATAATAGTCTGTAAAGTGGAGCTAGAGCATGAGGGACAAAAGGCTAGAAAGTGCTGACGAGTGCAGCTTCTATCATCGTCGGCACTAGGAGAATACCTCCTTTCAAGAGGAGAAAACGGATAGTTTTGGGTATGAGTTAAGTTGACCACTTTTTGCGTCTTTACAACAAACAGAGTGAAAGAGCGGCATTTTTACTCATCCAAGGACGACAAAGACGATAGAACTAGGCTCACAAAATGCTGTCTCCTTTCTAGCTGTATGCGGTTTGATTGCTGTTTTTTTATAAGCAATCACGTCACACCATTTTGAAGCGCAAAAAGCTGGCCTCCTTTCTTGCTGTACGCGTTCAGTATCTGCTTTTTATAAACAATCACGTTATCATTGGCTTATCCATGTGTTGCTGTTAATCTCATCATGTTTGCAGTGATATCAATGATGTAGTTGTAGTAGTAGTGGTAGAAGTTGTTGGTCTTGTTGATGAGGTTGCTGCAATTGTATTTTGTGATGTAATTGTAGTTTTGTCGCAGCTTATGGCCATGTGTTGCTAATAGTGACATTGTCGCTGTTTATGCCTATTTTTTTTTTAGTTGTAGAAGTTCTTGCTCTTGTTGATGAGATTGCTGCTATTGTATTTTGTGATGTATTTGTAGTTTTGTCGCAGCTTATAGTTATGTGTTGCTCATAGTGACATTGTCGCTGTTTATGTAGGCTTTGTAGTAGTTGTTGTTGTTCTTGTTGTTGATGCGTTTCTCTTTTGCTCTGGTTCTGCTGCTGCCCTAATTTCTTGGAAAGGAATTCGCGAAGCACGACTAGCAGTCTTGGTGTGGCATAACAGTGGACTAAGTGTCTAGAGCCATCCTTCTATGACTTCTCTCGGCAACATCCATACACCCGCATCGTGTCTGGCAAATGAGTGCTACCGCCGTCGGGGAGAGAAAGCGCCGAGCCGCGGAATCAGCTGAAGATCTTGCCGTAAATATAAACAGTGAACCCAAACGGTCGAGCCGAATGGAAGAGGGTGGAAATTGCACAAGGTGTGATGCGTCTTTGTGTGGATTGCTACTTAGGTGCGCCAAATGCCATAGAACATTTCATAATGCGTGCAGGGCCACGGACGAGAGAGCGCCAGTCGAAGACAAGGGAAAAGTCGAATGGAGTTGCCGTGTGTGCTCTCTACCGGCCTCCCGCCTGTCGTCTGACGGTATAATGTCAGTCCTCGATAAGACTTCTTTTGGTGACGAACAATCGCAGTTTATAGCCTATTTAGTCACAAGGGTAAGAGCGCTCGAGGAGCAAGTTGCTATGCTCACAGCCAAATCCGCAAACCAACACCTCGGCGTAATCAATGATACTGCGGTGGGACCCGCTACCGAATCAGCTGATCCACAGGCGAGTGCTCCGCGGAGTGGAGACCCTTCAAAGAGTGTTCTCGTCATCGGTGATAACGTTGTAGCCCCGCTCCGTCCCGCCCTCAGGGAGATACTACCTGCCGATTCGTCGGTGTCTGTGAGAACTGCGCCCAAGTCAAACATTGAATCTATTCTCGAGGTGGCTGATGTAGCCTTATCGAAGGCAAAGGGTGCTGTCTGTCTATTCCTTCAGGCTGGCTACCATGAGTGCATGGAATTTGAGAAAGACAAGTATGTATCTGCGGTGTCGAGCTTCGCCACAAAGCTGAAAGAGAGTCGCCCAGGCTCGGAGATGCATGTCCTCTCAATCCCGCTATTCGGCCAGGATTGTAAGGCCGCAAATGACGAGCTAGCACGCATAGCCGGGACAGACGGTGCACCGTTCTCGTTTATCCAGCTCACGATAATACAACGCCCAGTTGTTGAGAGCGGGCGGTTCAGCTACAGGGGCGAGACTGCTGGCAGGGTCGCCTATCATATTGCCCGTCGCGTCAAGCCTTTCTTAGATGTAAGACTCAAAAAGATCAAGAAGCATGCCGTCAGTGCCGCATCAACCCCCCGGACCACGATACGTCAACGGAACGTGTCCGCCGATCGATCGGCTACTCAGCAGTCGCAAGTGACGTTTGCCAGACAGCGCTCGCGTCAGCCCGTATCGAGGATGCCGAGCCAGGCACGGCACTCTTCCCAGAGAGTCAAGCAAGCGGCGAATCATCATCACAGGCAGACACAGCAGCGTACTCCACCTCCAACAATGGAGGATTTCGTGATACAGGCCCTAGCAGCCCTCGAGAGTCTGAACCGACCCCAGATGGACCGAGGCCGGAAGCAGGACTCGTCCCAACACCGCCAGCAGTCGCGGTCGGCCAGTCGAGGACGATGGAGGTCAAGGAGTCGTCGTTAAGAATCATTCAGTGGAATTGTGAGGGTGCAGATACTTTGGCACTCCTCGACCCATCGGCACTTAAGGATGTCGACATGCTTGTTCTGACCGAAACGTGGGCAATGGAGCCATTCGAACTACCTGGATTTTATTCAGCACACTGTCTCGCCCAGAGACAGGCTGGACCAGGACGACCGAGTGGAGGTGTGGCTGTATTTTATAACCACAGGGTCGGCACCTTCGAAGTCACTCTTGCCGAGGATAACGTAGTAGTGTTACAGGGACCGTCCTTGAATGTAGTAGCAGCCTACGCCAGACCGCCGAACAGAGAGTCAACGCTTGAGATGGTGGATAAAATCACAAAGGGAATCGAAGCTACCGACCCTCGACGCCCTCTGCTCGTTGTCGGTGACTTCAACACGCGTTGGGACCATCCGACAGCAGAACGCACACTTGCCCTCCAAGATGCTCTGTCGGACTTCAATTGTTGGATCGTGAACCCTCCCACGGACCCAACCTTCATAGGGCACTCCGGTCAATCGACGATTGATCTCTTTGCAGTAAATGTGAGCCGAGACAAGGTCATGTACTTGGGGTGTAACCACTCCATGGAGGAAGGCGCTCAACTGAAGCAGCATATACCTGTCGCCATTGATCTCCGGACCGACTGCGCGCCCGTTTGCTCAGGAAGGCGAAAGCCACTGTCTCGCATCTTAGATGTCAACACTCTGCTATCACATGCTCATAGAGTTCTACCGGTACCCGGGGTCATCGAGGTGGATGACTACGCGAGACGCCTCACCGAGGTGCTCCAAAAGTCTACATCGAAGACCCGCAGCCGCAGAGGTAGGCCATGGTTCAACAGGCAATGTAGACTGATTCGGGGTATCCATAACCTCATCAGATTCCTTGCCTCGTTGCACCCTGTCGCTAAACCCCTAGCCAACGCTTTCCGAACAATTCGAAAGAAGACGTATGTGCGAGAGCGGAAGAAATACATCGAACAGCAGGAGACACTGATGATACAGGAAGCCGAACGACGTCCGTACAAGTGGATAGCGCGTACCGGCAGAGCCTCATGTTCTATCAGCCCATCGGTCTTAACAGATCACTTCGCGCGAATGTTCTCGTCACGATGTACCATCCCACGAGAAGTGCCGTCGGTAACCTCAGCCTGGGACGAGAAAACCACGTGGGAGCGTACGCTCCTCGGCGCCGACTTCACCGTGGGGGAGGTTCTGAGTGCCCTGCGAGGGCTCCAGTCGAGGAAAGCCCCAGGCCCAGACCTCGTGTGCAACGAGCACCTGAAGCAAGCACTGATTCTGGCCCCATCTTGGACAGCATTGTTTAACGAATGCCTTCGTACCGGCTCCATCCCAGACAATTGGCGCGAGGCGCTTCTGCTGGTCATCCCAAAAGGTAAGGGTGACCCATCTCTTCCTTCGTCCTGGAGAGGTATCGCCAAGAAAAGCGCCTGCTACAAGTTGCTAGCATCCCTCATCACTACACGACTGAGCGACTTCCTTGAGAGCGTGGGCGCCATTCCCACAGAGCAGCACGGATTTCGCGCGGGGCTCTCAACCATGACGGCCTGCAGGGAATTATTACGGGACATTAAGGAGATGACAACCAGACCGCGAAAATTTGTGTACGCTGTATTTGTGGATTTCCGGTCGGCTTTTGATTCTGCGCCGCGTGACACTATCCTAACCTTCCTGGCAGAACTCGGTGTCCCACGAAATATTCTCGGAGTACTGGCCGCCATTATGCAAGAGAACAAAATCACGATAGAAGACGGGGTCGCGGAACTCCCAGCGTTCGCGCAGACAACAGGTCTGGCCCAGGGGGACAATCTAAGTCCGCTTCTGTTTTCGGTCCTTCTAAAAGACCTTCCGACTAAAATAAGAGGCGAGAGAGAGATGGTGAAGGTTCTCCTTTACGCTGACGATCTCGTGATCTTTGGGGAGAGCCGCTTTCAAGTCCAGCAAGCAATCGCAAGACTGAACTCCGTGATCCCTTCGCTAGGACTCACGATAAACGAGAACAAAACGGAGGCAATTAAGTTTAGACGAGGGGGCCGATTGGCGGCTCAAGACACTCTATTTCTGGCAGGCGCACCAGTACGCTATGTTGAGCATTTCCAATATCTCGGTGTTAGGATTACCCCGAGTGCTAGATCTTTCACGCTTCATGTTAATGAAAAATGTAGGAAAGCGCTCACAACCCTCGCCACTATCCAAAAACCTCAGCTCCTCTCACTGAAAACGGCGCTCCGACTTTTCGATATGAAGATCGCCCCGGTGGCATCATATGGAATTGAGGTGATCTGGGAAGACCTCACTATTGATAACCTCGACGCGTTCAACCGACTCAAAGCAACCTTCCTTAAGCGTGCCCTTGGTCTCCATCGAAGCGCCCGCAACAGACTAGTGTATCGGCTGGCGGATACCCCACTGTTCATGGAAGAGCTGCAGCGTCGTTTCAAACTAGAGAAGACTACCGCATACGAAGAATGTGTACGGCGATGGGAGAGCAAGACCTCAGATATCGACCCGACCTTCTTCACCACAGGTGCCATGATGAACCAGGCGTGGAAGGATGCAAACCGAAGTAACAGGCACGTCGTGACCCGTTTTGCCATCCACGGTTTCCACCATGAGCTGTGCCAACAGACGGGGTTCCACGACCCATCCCTAACTTGTGTGTGCCGCAGGTGTGGAGAAGCGTGTTCAAGATACCACGCGTCAGTGTGTAATTATGTGCGCTCTTTAAATGAACTTGCATCGCCGCGCATCTGCTAGTCCGAATTGTGTAAACTGTGTAAATCTTTGAACCAAAGTGACATGCGATGATCTCTTAAAATTATGATCTTATGTTCGACCAAATGAGAACGCCTGCACCGGCAGGCATGTTTTATACGTATATTTACATATATTATTGTGTACTGTTTTGTACATATGCCTTATAAAGGTGAATAAATGTTTTGTAACATTAGGTTCTGCTGCTGCAGCCGCTGTCGCCACTGCAGACGCTGCTACGCTTTATCGTTGTTGTCGTTTACCTCAATACTATTGGCGGTCTATGTGCGGTCGCGTGCGGTTGACGTTGCGGCGGCAGACGACGTTGCCAATCGGTAAGTTTCAGACTGCGATCCAATCGTTTCGACGGCTGCCGGCGGCGTGTTGCAGCAGCAGCAGCAGCACACAAGCCGGTCAGCCACCAGCGCCACGCCGACAATAACAACAACAACGCCGTCGCGTCAATTCGCCCGTCGTCGATACTGTCGATACCCCCCCCCCGCCCTCGTTCCGAACAGTTCGACAGAGGACAACAGAGTCAAGATGACCGACCGGCCGACGCCACCACCAAGCGAAAGAAACACCAAGGAAAGCAGCAGCAACAACAAAGCATCAACAAGAACAGCGGCAACAGCAACAACAACAATAAAGCATCAACAATAACAACGGCAGCAACAGCAACAATAACAACAACAACAACAACAAAGCAACAAGAACAGCAACAGCAGCAACAACAACAACAACAACAACAACAACAACAACAACAACAAAGCATCGACAATAACAGTGGCGGCAGCAGCAACAACAACAACAACAATAAAGCATCAACAATAACAACGGCAGCAACAGCAACAACAACAACAACAACAAAGCAACAAGAACAGCAACAGCAGCAACAACAACAACAACAACAACAACAAAGCATCGACAATAACAGTGGCGGCAGCAACAACAACAACAATAAAGCATCAACAATAACAACGGCAGCAACAGCAACAACAACAACAAAGTAACGACAGCAACAGCAGCAGCAACAACAACAACAACAAAGCAACGACAGCAACAACAACAACAATGCAGCAGCAGCAACAACAACAACAACAACAACAACAGCAACAACAACAACAACAAAGCATCAACAATAACAGCGGCGGCAGCAGCAACAACAACAACGGCTAAGATCTCAATGATGACAACGGCGATCACACAGCCAGAACGAGTCGACATATTGATCGGTGTAGCAGAGGTGGTTCGTTCCACTGCAGTGCAGTCGATTGTGAGTCGTCGTCCATCGATGGACCGATGGATCGACCGACCAACCGACCAAAGAAGATTCGACCGCAGATGATGGCGGCAGTAGGCGGCGATCGAACGGACAAACGCCCGATAAACAGTGGAATAGCATCAGCCGCAGCCGCAGCAACAGTTTTTCATCTTCTTCTGGGTGTTCCTGGTTCCGTTGTTCTGTCCGCCTGTGGTATTGGCGATCAGATCACAATTAGCCCTGCGGTGGTGGTGGTGGTAGTGGTGGTGGTGATGGTGGCGGGACCAACGTTGTAATGGCGAGAATAAGAGCGAGCCAGCCAGCTAGCAAGCAAGCCAAAGACGCACGGGTAGCGTGAAGATCACGCCTCTATGAATAATATGAGACATACGAGAGATCGGACAACAAGAGTAGAAGGGTCTGCTGCAGGACGAAATAAAAACACTCACTCACACACACATGCGTACATACAACCATACATGCATATATATATATATATATATATATATATATATATATATATATATGTGTGTGTGTATACATGCATCTATACATACATACGTACGTAGGGAGATAACTTCTATATATAAATGTATTTATTGGGGGAAGAAGAGAGGCGGAAAAAAAATTGCCTATGACGAATGAAGGTGTATGAGTGTAAAAAGTAGTCGAAATGTCGAGGAAATCGAACAAAAGTATACACAACGCCACCACCGACGCTACGGCGACCGAACCTACCTGCCTAGTAAGATGACGTCGACGAGATGAAGTCGACGAAAAGACTCGGGAATTTGCCAATTGTCTCTGTATGTGTGGGTGTTCTGTATCTGAACGGTAGTTGTCGTCACCGAAATATAAGGAGTAAACGCTAGAGAGCAGAACGATGTCCCTTCAGAAGGTCGTTAGAAAACACAACAGAGTAACGCTATCACAAGACAGAGTAACTCTAACTCTACATACACCTGCTCAGCACTTATGTTTCGGTTCACTGAAGTCAAACTGTAGCCGTCTTGATTTCGCCATGCATTATTAAGTTCGCAGCGCGCTTGAGAGTCTACACTTCGCAGAATGCCACGTCTGCGTCACAAGTTTCTATCCTGAACCCTATAAACGAGACGCACACTAAGTGCGCTAGCGCGCCTTCCTCTATAGATTTCCAATAACAGATCATCTAGAAGAACTCAACACCAAAGTACGTTTATATCTTGTTATTAAACCAAAAAAAGTAGTCGGATATGTAATAGTAATGCGAGGGCGAGCCTGCGCGAGTCCTTCTGAACGGTAGGTACTAGCTATAGTAGACAGAATCCAGTAGGCATACGTAGGAGCGTGTAGACCGTTTTTGCTCTTCGCATAAGAAAAGCAACAAACCACGCAATCGACGGGCTTTAAGCGGCTTCGCATTTTATGCTATGTTCTTTTCGTCTGCTTCTCTAACTGTAGCCGACTTTTTTATCCAGGTTTTCGTTTAGGCACTGTTTCTCTGGTGCAGATACAAACTGTCACTTCATCGGCTAGTCAATCAATCACAAACACCGGACGGAAAACATGCTGCAAAAACGCTGTCTAAGGACAGATGTACAAGCATAACAAATTAATTCAATACAGACGTACGGACAGTGAACACTAAGGAAAGTATACATTCAGTGCATATGGACAGAAAAACATGTGTTATTTAAGGAGAGCGGCATGTGTGCGTGCATGTTGCAGCACGGCTGCTCAATTTTGCATTTAATTAAGTCAATTAATAAATGCATTTAATTACCTGTACTAAGGCGAATTTGAAGAACGGTCTTGAGTTCTATGTCGCGATATACAGCATGTGATCGGTATAGCCTGCGGTCGATTGCGCCATTTTCTGAGTGCATGTAGAACGTGAATCATACGTATATGTGATAATGCATAATATAAAGTCACCTTTGTGATCACATTATGGGGCGTGTATATGTGTACATGTATGCTAATATGAGACACTTTCCTCTTTCATAAGAACCTGCACTGAGCAACGAAATGCTCTACGATATAGAGGGTCTGTGTGTGCCCATATGTACGATTTACAGCTTTCAATTTAATGGAATGTTAAGATCTTAGGTAATTTGGTTTAGTGCCAAAAAAGCGCTCAAGTCAATTCGATGGTATCGAGTGACAATGTGTTATTTAATTTAATATCCGAGATACACTCGCTTTCTTTGCCGCCGTGAGTCGACTATAATCAAATATCTACAAGATCGTTAATACCGATCCACATATGATTGGCGAGGTCCAACCCACTCGGCGGTAATTTTATTGGCGTTTCTTTGTCTCTCTCTGTTAGCTGTATATGGTCATAGGCCTTTTTACTAGATGACTTGAATTGACGTGTAATTGCCAATTCTCTGATCATTCTTGTGTGATGTCTTTCACATAATGCACGAGTATATACCATACACACTAAACCGCACCTTAAACAAACCCCCCCCGCTTTTGTGAAAAAAAAAATATTCTTTTAGCCAACTGCCAAATGCCATTCTATTACATATACACCATTACATAGAAATGTTTGTTTAACATTGTGCATGTATTGGTAATATATATATATATATATATATATATATATATATATATATGTTGTCTGGTACTTGCATAACTATGTTTTTCACTACCCTAATTGAATATTGACAGTGGAAGAGCGCGGTTTCCGTATATACAGTTAAACACCTTCTCGGAATAGGGGTTAGCTGCGGGCAGCTTGTTGCGTGCGAACTAAACTCGTTCGTTCTCTCCCTGAGAGGACGGTGGGGAAGGATCTTCTGCGCACATACCAGGATCGCTTGTGACTAGGATGCACAAGTTGTTTTGCTCGCGCGCGGGGAGAAAAACGAAAGACAACACGAGACAGGAATTAGGAGTTAGTTGATTGGCCTGCTAGAGAAATGCAGCTTGGGGGTAATTACGTAAAATGCGCTTTAGCGACAAGAGCTCGCTACGTTCGCTGTAGTAGTCTTTTTCTTCGTCTACGACTCCTCTCTCGTCGTCGTCGTGAAGGTTTTTCGTTGCTTCCTTGCTTCCCCCAGCGCTGCTCTAATCGTCCCCACCATCGACGTCGCATCAACGACGCAATTCCACCTCATCATCAACAACAACGAACTTCCCGCGCCCGCGCCAAGGTTCATGCAGTCACCACCCTCATCTCAGCGGCAGCTTAACTAACTAGCTAACACGCTAACACCTTCACAAGATCCTGGTTTCTGTCTTCTCGCTGTTGCGACGGCCATAACTAGATCCGTCGCAAATGGCACGCAGCCACCAGTATCAACGAAAACAGCATCAGCGAACGATGACGTTTCAATAGTTTCAACAGTTGTTGTTGTTGTTGTTGTTCCTGTTATTTTCGTCGCTATAGTCCACCAAACGGAGCATAGACGGAGACCGAACCAAGATTAACACTAACTAACAAGTTGATCGCTTGGCCTTATCCCGGCAGCCGGGAATGAGCCACTATCAGCCCCCATCGATACCGCGAGAGGTCGAACCTGCATCTTCGTGCACCTGAATAGCAGGAAACGTTCGATACGTAATAGTTGCATGCCTGATGTTCTCAGGTCTTTACATGCACACACACATATATATACATATATATATATATATATATATATATATATATATATATATATATATATATATATATACATATACATATACATATATATACACCCCCACTGCCATACGGTACTCTTGCTCGCACCAAGCGCATAGCGTACATAATTATTTGCGTTTAGTACAACAACTACCTGTAGTACCACGTTCCTGTCATCGCTGTTGCTGCTGTTTTTGTTGTTGTTGTTGTTGTTGCTGTTGGTTAAGTTGTTGTTGTTGGTTAAGTTGTTGTTGTTACCCTTGTTACCGCTGTTTACGTCTTGTTGTTGTTATTGTTGTTGTTGTTGCTGCGGTTCGTTGTCGTTTTCGACTTCTTCGAATGAGCGCGCGCGTACACAAAGTATAGGCGGCCATTCATAGGTTGTACTCGCTCCGTGTCGAGTTTGTCGAGTTTTGCTGTGGCAACCTGCTATAGCGACGGGACGACGAGAAAAACAATAGCTAGATTTGAGTATGTTTTATTTCACTGTACTTCATCTAATTAGTCAATACCTACTTGATTAACCTAGCTGTATATTAATGTATCATATCTGCTCGACAACAACGAGCCTCTACCGAGGTAGGTGAACTTGAAGCCTTTAGACAAAATGTGTTGTTTTTGTTGTTGTTGCAGTTGCTGTTTTTGTAGTCGGTGGTTGCCGGTGCCGTCGATTGCTGCTACTGTTGTTGTTGTCGTTGTTGTGTTGTTGTTGTTGTTGTCGTCGTTGTCGTTGTTGTGGTTGTTGTTGTCGTCGTTGTCGTTGTGGCTCGAATGAGGGCTAGGACGATGCTATTCACAATGAATGTGTGAAATGGCACTAGGCCGCGGCATAAGCACCATGGACTCGATGGCCTGGGCTAGCTATGCTCACCAACGCTCTAACGGATGGGTACTAATAGCGCTGCTACTGCTGATGATGATGCTGAACACCAGCACCTTCATTCATTCATTCAGTCAGCCAGCCAACAAATCTGACTCAACTCACAACCGTCGCCTGCATCACGGTGGTGGTGGTGGTGGAGGATGGTGGAAGGTGAAGCAGCAACTAACCCACGGTCGTAGTTATTCATAGTTCGTAGGAGCCGAACTCGAGGCCGCGTGCCTGTGTGCGGGCGGACAGCGAACGGCCAGGCAGTTGGGGCGCGCGGCCGTTAACAACACTAGAAGATTGCTTAGGCGCTTAGGCGTTGTTGTTCTCCTCTCTCGCTGTTCTTTAATCAGATTTTGCCTCCTCGTCTCGATGTGGATCCGGGCAGACACAGGGTAGGAGGGCACGCAGGTACGCTAAGCTACCCCACGACGTATCCGCCTGCTGCTGGTGCTTCGGCCACCGCTATCGCCGCTGCACTTGCGTTCGTCACCCCCGCCACCAGTAAGTACTCCGCCCTACGCAAACTACGAATAGTTAAACCTAGCCAGCTACTAGTCAAAGCTAGCTACTACTACTACGACTACTACTACTACTGGTTCAACCTAGTTGCTGCTACAGGTTAAGCTTAGTTGCTACAGGTTAGGCTTAGTTACTAGGAGTTAAACGTAGTTACTACCAGTGAAACATAGTTTCTACTGGTTAAACTTAGGTACTACTGGTTAAACTTAGGTACTACTGGTAAACTTAGGTACTACTGGTTAAACTTAGGTACTACTGGTTAAACGTAGTAACTACAAGTTAAACCTAGTTGCTACAAGTTGAGCTTAGTTGCTACAAGTTAAGCTTAGTTGCTACAAGTAAACTTAGTTGCGACAAGTTAAACTTTGTTGCTACAAGTTAAACTCAGTCACTACTAGTTAAACGTAACCTAGTTAAACTTAACGTAGTTGCTTTCAGTTAAACTTAATTAGTTAAACCTAGTTGCCACTAGTTAAATCCAGTTAAATCAAGTTGCTACTAATTATTATTAGCTCGAGGTGCGCCCACCTCTGTCGAAGCAGGGAGTACCAGTGTTAAGAACAATAAGATTTTCCGCCGCCATCTATTCGAGGACGTTAAGCCCCTCCGGCTAGTTTCAGTGAAGCCCTATGTATTGGCGGCGGCGTTAAAATCTCCGGTTAGGGCTAGAAATAGATTGTCGCTTTGCCTAGAGGAGAAAGACAAGTCGTCAAAGAGATCGTTTAAAACGTCGAGTGGCACACTGGGGCTGCAGTAACAAGACTAGAAACGCCCAGTGCTAGCCACGTCGACCCAGGTAAAACAGATCCCGTTGTCGTGCCCGAAAATCTGAAGGCGGAAACGGCTGTCGAGTACGACGCTTGTCATTTTAAGACCGCCTACAATTCGGTGGCTTCTTTGCCCACCGGATGGTGAGCTCGCTGAGCAGAAACATGTTGGTGTCTGGACCATAGCATGGGGGCGACTGTTGACTTATCTTGTGTCGGTCTCTGGTCACCGTAGTGTAGTCATCGGGTTTTCTAGTGAGACCAGGGTGGCCCCGGGAGTGAATGTCGCCGGACCAGGGGGCGAAGCTAACTTGGCGGCGGAATGCACGGGCGTCGTATGGTGCCTATCGATACCACAATTTTAGAAGGCAAGTGTAGTTCTGCACTTGTTGGAGAAGTGCCGCAGTGTGCCGCACATATTGCAGCGTACGCTGCCTATTGCCTCGGAAGTACACGAGAAAGCAGAGTGTCTTACTTGTCGGCACACCGCCGGCTGGTCGCTACGATGATCTACTACGTGATGGCGCACAAGGATTAACCTACCTGTACCCGCTTTAGGTCCGGATCTTGCGGGCATTGGGAGGGGCTGCTTGAACGAGAGCCGCCCACCTGCCGGCAGACCCGTTTTTAGGGGAATCGACCGTTGTGGGTCCGACAATGTCGGTTTCCTGGCGTAGCGCCTTCTCGATATGATTTGAGGGGCTTAAGGAAATTTGTGGTTCTTTCAATGCAACCTCTGCAAGAATTAGCCGCATGTAGCCGTAAGGCAGGTGCTGGGAACAAGCGGCTCTGACCACATGGGTATTCGGTTCCACATTGAGGCCTAGGTCCAGTCCTTCCATTTCGTCTTCTTTAGAAGGAAGGTTGTGGTGGTTCTACTAGTACCAGTTCTAAGAAGTCCTTATCCTGAACTGGCGTAGCATCCTCAGGGAGGTGCAACGCTACCAGAACCCTCCTTCTTCTCTCCCCGTCCTTGATGCCAATACCCTCGAATGGGACGGCTTACAAGACCGTGCCCCAGGCGCCAGTCTCCGCACCCCAATCCCGAACATCAAAGACTGGCTGACCCGACCGGGAGGTGTGCTCACCTTCTACTCAACCTAGATCCTGACAGGTCACGGCGACTCCCAGTCCTACCTATTCAGGATCGGGAAGGTTCCCAGCTCCAATTGCATCTACTGCGGCGATGGACCAGAAGACACCCCAGAGCACACTGTTCTGAGGTACCCTGCATGGGCGGAGCGGCGCGCACCCCTACGACTTTTAATGAAGACTCCAGTTCTTAACCTACATGACATTCGCAAAAAATGACGGATACACTCTCGTAACTGTTCCAGGTTTATTCACTATGAATCGGTAGTATAGTAACAAAGTTCACATATAATTTTGTAGGCTAAGAGTATCGTTGACACATGATTGTTGTGACGATGTTTCGATAAACGAGCAAGTGAGTATGTAGTAACGTCCGATATTGCACTTATCAATTTTATAACAATTTCCTCTTAAGCATATAAGGTGGTGGTAACCATGCCATGTTATTATAGATCTATTTTTCTGTGAAGACAGTTTCCATTTATTGCTGCAAAAAGCAGGACCCTCGACATAGAGACCCATTACAAATGCCAAGTTGCGGGTTTCTCTAAATTCTCTGTAGGATTCTAAGATTTGCGAACTGAACGGTATCTTGTCCAGGTCTGATATTGTAGAATAGAGGGCAATTGCGGCAGTATCTAACTATTAGAACAATGTTTATCCTAACTAAATTTAGCGTGATTTTCAGGTTTATGTCTGTAACGTCTCCCACTAGAATGATGGCCGCCGTGGCCTTGCTACGCATTTCCTCTATATCTCTGCTGAATGACAGCCGGGGGGTCACTGTTATTCCTAGATAGCAAAAGTGATTGATCAGTAAAATATTTACTCCACCTATATTAATGCACCGGTCATCTGCAGAGCACCTGTTTTCGTTTTGACGATGTTGATTGTCAATTGATTTTTTTGGTACCAATCTGAGGCTTCCTGTAGATAACACTGTAGGTGGTTTCGTGTTTTTGCAAGCACTACTAAGTCGTCGGCATAAAATGCATGTATCGCATTTACATGAGGGCGTCCGCTAGGCCAGCTTTTTACAGTACCACTGGCCTGCTGACATAATGTGCCCCGTTTTTTATTATAATTAAATTCGCTTGCAGCATGTCACGTATCAGATTATACGTAGTTATCTCTATAGAATATCCGGTTTGAAGTACTTTAAGAAGTTTGTCTCTTCTAACGCAGCCAAATGCAGTTTTAAAATCGATAAAAGCGGCATATGTCATCTCTTTTTTATCTTGGCGGGTTTATATGTTCTAAAAGAAAAGCAACGGCATACGACGCAGATTGCCCTCTTAGGAATCCATATTGTTTGCATAATTGATCTGGACCTATGGCGTCATATAAGCGTTCTACAACAAGTGAAGTAAACATTTTATAAACCCTCGTAATGGAACATCATATCCGAAGTCTTTAAGTCCAAACTACATGAAAAAATTAGGGTCAATCCCCTAAGGCGCTCCCCTCCCCGGCGGTTGCCCTCCCCCCCGGCTTGATGCGATGCGCAAGCAGTTACCAGTCAGACCGGGGGAAGGACATAAGGGGAGGGGAAGAATGGGTTGGAGCCCTACACTACCGGCCCACGCTTGTAGGGAGTTTCCTCGCGGTGGTGACCATGTGTGCAACCGCATTTTCCAATTCGTCCTTAAAAAATCCCACGAGAGAAGCCTTTAGAGGTTTTCCTTTGTGCAGGTGACTAACGACCATTTACCGACCTAGTTACTACTACAACTTTACTACAACCACTATTGCTCCTACAGATACTTGTTGGGTTCACAAAAAGTATACTCTTTTATAATATTTTTACTACTACTTTTATTCTTAGAAGTATATTACTTACGGATTGATAGGAATTAATTAATATTAAATAATATATTAGAATTCATATAAATCTTAATTAATTAATCTATAACCACCAATTTCAATCGTAAATAATTAGTATTTGGCCTACTGAACGAGCAGTCG
The DNA here is from genome assembly GCA_003439945.1 of Dermanyssus gallinae. NCBI lineage: Eukaryota > Metazoa > Arthropoda > Arachnida > Mesostigmata > Dermanyssidae > Dermanyssus > Dermanyssus gallinae. Next base: position 717,255 of record QVRM01001622.1, read on the forward strand.
AAGTAAAGTAAAAGTAAGTGGGCATGAAAATCAGTACATCACGATGATTCCAAGGCCGTAAGGGAACGGAGAAAAGACTAGAATTAAAAACTACCTCCTTAGAGAATGTTTTTAGTTTCGATACTAGTAGTAGTAGTAGTTGTAGTAGTAAGTAGCAGACATTGTAGTTGCTATTCATTGTGTTTATTGTTAATAGTGCTGTTGCTCCTTTGTTTGCTAGTATTATTTGTTGTTACAGTTACTTATGTTGTTTTCGTTATTGCACCTTCTGGCGTTATATGTTGTTCCAAATACGTTACAGATACTGTTGGGGTGGTTCGATGATGATGATGATGATGACGGCGACGTAAACGCTACTGCCACCACCCCCGCTGTTGTTGTTGTTGCTGTTGTTGTCGTCGTTGCTCCAGTGCCGCTCTCTTCAGCCTACAGGTGTGCACCTGGTTTTGGCCGGTATCAGAGGGGAAGGCGGAGGCGGACTTGACTAGGACTCGCACTAGGCTCAGAGCACGAACCAGAACCAGACGCAATCCGGAGAAAACCGGCAGGCGGACCTACGACCCCCGATGCCGGCGGAAGAGCGGACGAAAGGATCATGTGGGGCTTGCAGGCGGCTGTAGGCGGAGAGCCAAACGCACAATGGCGATAATACGTTTTCACTACTGCTGCTCTTGCTGTTGTTACTGCTATTGTTGTTGTTGTTGTTGTTGGTCGTGTTGCCGTTGTTTAGTCGATAGGCCGACTAATCGCCGAATGGGCTACATCCGTCACTGATTAGCCAAGGAATTCTCGCCGATGCTTCTCATTTGCTTTTTTCCGAATACTACGTACCAGCACTAACCACCCCCAACCCCCGAAACAACCAATAACCTATAGGCGACGATGATTTTGACGCAAAGGTTACTGTTGTTGTTCATGTTGTTGTGCTCATCGTTAGTTGCGCCGGCCAGAGTAGACTGTTAGTTCAACAACCTACCTGTTCATCGAACAACATTTTCTCTCTCTCTCTCTCTCCTCCCTCTATTGATGTTCATCGAACAACCACTTTCTCTCTCTCTCTCTCTCTATCGCCTCCCCCGAGCGTCTCCTCCTCTTCTCATCACCAAGCCGTAAGACGTATTCAATAAGCTTCAACACGGACGACAATAGACAATTTTAGATAATGTGCCGGTAGGTAGCCGATCGATAGAATCGCTCATTTTAGCGGATAAACTTTTTACGTCGGTCGCATCGCTGTACCAACAAAGATAAATTAGGTCGGACTTCGTAGTCTCGAGTGCATATGTGCGCCGTCCGTTGTGTGGGCCCACCTGAACACATCGATTGGTCGAACGTAAACTGGTTGCAGTCTGTGAATCTGTGTACTAGACCGAGAACCAGTCCTCTGTCTGCCAGCCAGCCTGTATGAGAGCGCAAGAGAGAATCGATGACTTCTATCAGTTTGTTTGGCACTAATCTAATGTTGACAGATTGCAGAAAAATCTATCTTTTGCATTGTTCCACAGACAGAAAAAGCATTTTAAAATTACAAGCTCTAGTGTCTATTCTGTGGCAAGTGGGTACGGTGGAAATGTCCTGCAATCCGAAGGGCGTCGTGGGTTCGATCCCGATACGACGCATAGGTAGGTTGTTTATTAAATAAACTATAGGGAATCCCTAAATATACTATAAGGTATCCCTAAATATACTATAGGGTATTCCTAAATATCCTATAAGGTATCCCTAAATATACTATAGGGTATTCCTAAATAGACTATAGGGTATCGGCTGGAGTGTAAATTGCGGAAGAGGCTAAACGACTATCGACCGGCGGCTGAACCCTCCTTGCATTTATCCCTATGCATTTAACTTCCCTCGTTAGGAGAGCGGTGGCTTTTGTTATACTTCAAACTGCGCCAGGGGGGGGGGGGGGGTTGAGGCATAACCAAACAAGCTTGCTCAACAACAAGCAAACAAGGTTGTTGGCTTATCAAAGACTGCTATAACATAACTCACTTCTACCCGCCAATCAACGCCAAATCATAGTGCGCTCGCATTCTACGTAAGCTGTTAGGCGGGCTTTCGTCAACAGAGTACTAATGTTGGTGCAGCAGAACGGCCCTCAGCCAGCAACATTTCCAGCAGAACCGCCGAAGCAAAGACAACTCGAGCAAAGACGATTTCAAACCCGTGCTGCACAGTATATTGCATTGTCTATGGTTGTGTGCTTTGCAACAATGCGTTAGCTTATTAAAGAACCACCACGGCTCCGACTAGCAACCGAACGGCACCGGTTCAAACCGATGGACTCCAATAATAGACGTGGCCTTGACGTGGAGGCACATAATGTTCGTTTGAACTCTAAGCAGAATCGTAAGCGCTAAAATACTATAATTAGCATAGATTTTGGTAAGCTCTATAATCCCGTGCACACACACAATGTAATCTCTCTGCTTGACAATACGCGTGCGGCTGACTAGTGGGTGGAACTTCGTGCCAAAACTTCTCGTGCTGTTTCGTGATTCGTGTGCGCTTGCACAGCACTGTTTGACTCTGTTTGACCTGTCTATAGAGCCTCTGCTGCCTCTTACGCCCTTTATCTTGCCGTCGTCGTTGTTTTTGTTGTTGTTTTTATTGTTGATGTTTTTGTTGTTGCTGCTTCTGACTCTGCAACACGGCTTTAGTTATTGCTATCGTATATCATAAGATCTGCGTAAATAACTGATCAACTATTAATGCTTTAATAAAAGGTGTGCATATATATATATATATATATATATATTAATTGCCGCATCGAAAAACAGATGGTGTGGTGCTGAAACTTCAGTCAGCTTAAGAGACAAACTTACAACGTTTCGCGTTTTGACGCAAATATATATATATATATATATATATATATATATATAATAAGCATAGCAATTATTATAGCGCCAATAATTTGACAGTTGTTTACGCAGACATTAGATGATATAAACTATCCGTCTAAAGTGCATTAGTCACCGTATTCTCTCTCTCTCTCTCTCTCTATATATATATATATATATATATATATATATATATATATACACACGTATATATATATATGTTTGGCGTACATGCGCGTTCATCTATGATGAAGCTAGATGTTTCGGATGCCTCCAGCCACGGCGTCAGTCACAATAATAATCGGCGAACGAATCGGCTGAACACCAACAGCAAATGTACATTGCTGCTGCTGTTGCTGATGCTGTTGCTGCTACTAATACGCGTAGCACGTTCGTTCAGTGCTCGTAGTCCCGCCGCGACTGCTCCGCGACGATGAGCGTCGGCCGCCAAGACTACGACGCCGCGGCCGCCATCGTCGTCGCGTACGTTCATTCATGTTCACAAAGGTCGCAAAGGTCGCCGCACATCATGGCTGACTGGTCGGTTGGTTGGTTGTGCGAGTTGTTGTTGTTGTGCGACGGATATCCATCCACCCACCCTCGCATTCGCGCCTGCTTGCCGCCGCCTCCACCTTCACTACAACCACAGCCACCACCACCACTTCCGCGCTCTCCGCAGTACCAGCGGCGCATTGGCCAAAAAGTACCGCGCCGAAAACAACAACAAACCGTGCCTCCAGCCAGATAGCCAGCCGAGACGGAGTTACAACCATAAATGTATGAATGTATGTAAGTATATATATATGTATGTATATATATATATATATATATATATATATATATATATATATATATATATATGTATATATATATGTATATATATATATATATATATATATATATATATATATATATATGTGTGTAGAAACAAAAGCAAGACAGGCATGACAGACAGAGACGAACTGCAGCTGCTGACAACCTGCTGAAACTGCGTCGTTTAGCCGCAGCAGCGCCGCGTCCACTAGCTTGCCGGCAATGCGGCCACCTACCTTCCTACCTACCTGTATATGGTAGTTGCCGAAGAGTCGTCAGCCAAAGTCACACAGATCGGCACCACAATACGGCAATACGAGGCATCATCCATCGCAGCGGGAGAATGAATACGAACGAGCGAGAGGGCGAGCGAGCGAGCCAGAGACAGGGAAACAGAGAGACGACAGCAAGGAAGCAGGGAGCAGCCAGGGGAAAAACAAGAGAAAACGTATAGACATTCAATAAAGCGCCAGTTGCTGTCGTCGCTGTTGTTGTGGTTGTTATTGTCATTGCCGTTGTCGCTGCCGTTGTTGTTGGTGGTGCTGCTGTTGTTGTTGTTGTTATTGATGCCGCCGTTGCCGCTGCTGCTGAAAGTATAGACAATTTCACTAAACGCACTTTACAAAACGCATCATAGGATGATGCCAGTAGTAGTAGTAGTGGTAGTAGTAATGGTGATCGTAGTGGACCGACGAGAACGATATTCTGTTCGAAACACGACTAACTCATGCTGGGCGCACACGCGTGCCCATAAACATCCCCCCGCTCCCCCGCCCTTCTATATACGGGGGCCACCAGCTACTTTGTACGATTACTGCTCATTTATACTAATATATATATATATATATATATATATATTGGCCTTTTGCGCTTTCTACCTTCCTTTTGCGCCTCATGATTACCGAAACGTACAAATCGATTGTCATCAAGCTCTCGCATCTTTTGCAATCCCTCCCAAAGTGGGTAATATTTTCGAACGGTTCGTTCTAGTTTTCGCCCTAGTTGAGTTGTCAGCAAAATGTATACATGTACTTCCGAAAGCATTCTTGGCCCGTCAGGACCTGCCGAAGTTGGTCGCTAAACTCTTTGTGCTTTCCAAGACCTAGGCTTCGTTATGAAGCTTTCTTATCTCTCTGTTCAGCCCCTCTCGCATCTTCGAATTTTGGGGGTGTTCTGCCTAGCCATCAATTAGGTACGCGGCAACGCACGCCATTGCTCATCTCCAAGGGGTCTTAAGATTCCTGATCCATTGAATGTAGACAAAATTGCCATTGGCTTTTCAATGTGGAGCTCGCGGAGAACAGGACGCTCCCCCCCTTTCCCCAGGGGTAGAGGGCGTTAACCGGTTCAAAAACAACAGGAGAATCTTGGGTCCCGCTGCAAGGTAGGCTTCACAAGTACTGTCCCAGCGGGACTAACGTGTTCCTTTACATGACAAAAGCCGCTTAAAAGCTGTTTCCACGAAGGATTCGGGCGCATGGTTACACGTCACCTCGGCGCCTTCGTGTGTGCACTTTTACACGTTAATATGACATGCAATGCAGTGTGCTCTCACCGCTATTACTAAATAGTTAAACAACTAAATAGCGCCGTTTTTGTCTGTATAGCAGATTCGTTAGAGTTCGAGTTTATAATTCTCTTAGTGGATCTCAGGGTGGCCGCCTATGAGAAGTTGTATCGGGCCGTCAATGGCGTTACACTTTGGTGTGTGAGTAATTGCATGCTGTTTACTATTAAAATGCGTTGTTTTCCATTATGGCAAGAAACGAACTACGCTAAAAGAAATACTTAAACATATATATATATATATATATATATATATATATATATATATATGCAGGGATGAGAAACCGTACGTTTAAAGTGATGAAAAGGCACGGAGTACAATTTTTAGTCGAGACGTTTCTTTGTGTAAAACTAGTTTTTAAAAAGACTCAAGATCGAGGAGCCACAAGTCTACGTAAAAGCCATTAAGTCTATGATTAGGGTTTTTCTAATATGTAATCTCTTGTTACTGCAGTCTAACAATACTTCTGCAAACGTAAGCTTTGCTTATCTTAGATCTATATAAATAAATAAAAATGGAACTAATGCAATGTGTGTTAATTATTGGTGTCCAAAATAAATAATGACTTTGTGCTTTATAAACGGTTGTGCGCATTTTGATTTTCCTTAATATTATCCGCTATTGCATACTATATATAATTGACATTTATGGTTGGTTGCTTTCAGCGTCATTTTTTCTGCTGCGTTTTGACAATCAAACCCTTGAATTGTTCGATGGTAGATAGTCCGCCATTAATAAAAGTTAACCGCTTCGACATGACAACGAAAATGGTTATTGTAGCTCAACAACAATGTTTTGTTAATAAAAACGCCTTCGCGATAGGCCCATTTGCTGCATTTAGAGAAGAACTTTTGAGTTTTATTATTAAAAAAAAAAATATATATATATATATATATATATATATATATATATATATATATATATATATATATAGCATTTTCTGCAAAATGTCCTAGAATTAAAACATTTTTTAAGAAGGTTCTTTTTTTGCAAAATGCTCTGAATGGTTAAAATTGTTTGAATTGTGTAATTATGGAAATTTCGAGCTCAATGAGGAGTTACTAAATTTAAATCAATTTGCCGTCCGGAGAAGACGGTTCCATAAAAAAACAAAAACATATATATAAATATGTTTTAATACATACATATATACACACACGCATGTGCTTCACTGTCAGCCTGGTGAGATAACTTGTTCGAAAAAATGGCTGTTTGACTCGATGAGCAGGAATTGAACAGACAGATGAATGAGCGGCGTGCAGATTAGCCAAGAAAGGCAAAACGAAAAATGACAGCTCTACAGACAGAAGAGGTCGACCAGCAAGAGCAGCAGCAGCAGCAGAAGCCACAGCGCAACAACGCACACGCTAGAGTAACGGCAACGCAACGAGCAGAAGTCGATAAAGGAAAACGTATATACGAGTATATATATATATATATATATATATATATATGGGAAGCGAAGCAGAGAGATAGAGAGAAGGTAACCCGTCTCCTACACGTGAGGAAAGTCGAGGAACACGAACTCGACTGTTAGTTTCGGTCTGCGGCCCGCGGCACGAAACACCTGATGACTTTGCCGACGGGGGCGGCTGCAGCGGGGGTGGTAGAGACAACAACTGCTCGAATGGGGAAAAGAAGATCCAGTCACCACAGGTCAGACAGAGCATCAGACAGACATACGGTCTGTGCACGAACGCCCGCCACACGAATCCTCAGTAGTCGATCGCAGTGGTCATGATTGTCGTTGTTGTTGTTGTTGTTGTTGTTGTTGTTATTGTTGTTGCTGTGGTGGTTGTTGTTGTTGCTGCTGCTGTTGTTGTTGTTGTTGCGGTCACCTCCGTTCCTAGCGCTCCCCCCCCCCCCAGCGGCAGCCGTAAGAAAACTACGTGCCCTCTTCACGAAATCGCTAATCACGAAAAACGACGAACACATGGAACAAGTCGATGGGGGCGAAGAAGGACAACGCGAAGAAGATGGAGAACAACAGCAAGAACAAGAAATGAACAAAATTAAAATTTCAACGAGCAGAGAGAGATGCGGTCAGCCAAGATGGCTTCAGAGTCATAAGTCCGAAGATAGAGATGAAATACAGGTAAAGGTGGTGGTAAACGTCACTGACAGTAGGGGGAGGGGAGATACCGAACAGACATGTCAGGAATAAAATGTATATATATATATATATACATATATATGTAAAGAAAAAAAAAATATATATATAAGTAAAATGTAGTGCAAAACACATTCTTAAACGCTAGACATTTCAGAACTCGCTGCTGCTACTGATAACCTATTTGGAATGAATAGACGTATGGACATGCAGAAGCGTAGTCGTGTAGTCTACACATTGTCTAAATAGCAGAGACTCCTTTTGTACTATGTTGGGTGACACCCAGCTAAAGATTAGTATGAATATGATGATTCCAGAAATAGAATTCCTGAGGTAATTGGAATTTGCTATAAAATATGGCGTAATAAAATAGGACGTAAAACAAACAGAAAAAGTCACATACCAAAATCGATACTGTCGTCTTAGTAATCTAAGACAAAACGTTTGTAACTCGACTGGAAGAGAAATTACCTTTGGCTGGACCCTCCCCTCGCTATCTATTTAACGCGCGCGCTCTCTCTTTCTCTCCCTCTCTCTGTACATATATATATATATATATATATATGTATATTTATAAAAAAAAGTTGTTCTGAAAAATTTAACGCACGTGCAATCATAGACGGCACAATTGAACGTATTTAGATTGTTTCTATCGGCCCCTAATTAAGTGTTTTGAAAGGGGCAAGACATGCGTGTTGTCTTTGTAGGACACGTATGCCGACTGAATGTTGCTCAGGCTAGATTCATATGAACAGGTTCTGCCCGACGTCTATCGTATCGTTCCGACTTGACCATTTATCCACTAGATTTCAGGCTAGAACTGAATCAGGTGTTATGTCTCAGTCGCCATTGAGAAACTTAAAACCCAATTCATTCGCCTGACGACAAATTTGCACACGCAACGCAAATCCGGCTATTGGCCGCCTGCTACCTCGGCAACGCTACACAAAGCGTTACGATGGTGAAGTCAAACGGTTTTTAAAAAAACAGACGAACGAAGCCATCATACTCCTGTAAAAACAAGTAGAAACGATTTGGCCCAATATGGATTCGGTACAAGGTGGTACAAGTCGAATTAGGTGCCTTTACTAACGACTTTGAGTGTTTGGACTTGGCAACAATAACCGCAACGATTAAGTCGTTTGCTACATGGATTTAGTTACCATTTAAACCCTGTATATATATATATATATATATATATATATATATATATATATATATATATATAGAACAACGCAAATGAAAAGTAGACAAAGCATGCATAGTCTAACGCATGAGACGATTAGTCTTGTCACTCAGAAACGGCATACATACCATCGCACAATAAAATTATTGGTTTAATTGTCTTCTATGTTACAAGAACCGCCTGTAGCATGAGAGCGAACGCTAACGAAGAAGCCGATGGCTCACCGTTTCAACTATGAAATTCTCTTATTCTCTATAATTCTCGTCCTTCGAATAAAATACCACAAAATGAACAGTTGTTCCTCGAGTCGACACAGCACACCCGCTCGTGTGTTGTATTTAGAAAAAATGCTTCATGTTATCAAGGACGTTCCGGTAAAGGCTTGATAGTCAACTTAAATACAGACACACATATGTATCTTTTGTTGCCTTCTCCGTGTTATATACATACAGTGAGCGCTTAGTTAATACGACGGTTTGTACTTGAGTACCGCAATTCAAATTCTAGCATTCATGGGTAATGTCGTTTAGTATTTAAAGTAATTGTTGGGTAAAATAATTAATCGTCATCACATTTATTGTACTCATATTAAATATACCTATGGCATAGACACTTATACAGTAAATTAATTAATAATCCTAGGTAGGGCTTCCCAACCTTGTTTAAACATAGTTGTCATGTCGGCGTTCTAGTCGGTTTTGCAGCGGCGACGAGTGCTGTGTTTTGAGCTGGATCACCTTTATTGAAATCAATCGCGACGCTACCGGTAAACGGTTGCGTACTGTTCTTGGGTCACTGCAAAAAAACGATACCTGTATGGAGTGCCGCAGACGTTGCTCTGAGAGATCGCGGCGCTTTCATCGTCAGTTCAGTTAAGCTCTCCGACAATGCCGGAGGCAAAAGCGTCTCAGCTAAAAGTTCTGGAAGCGGAAAAATCCGTTTGGTTTTGAACTACATCTCGGTAGTACTGCATATCGTCGACAGTGCATGGAAAAGTCTCTCGAAAGGATTTCAGATGCGTCCGCAGCCATATCTTGCACCGTAAAGAGGCTTGCCGGGAGGGGGGAGTATAATGTAAGTAGTTTAAAGTAGCATATTATAAATATGGAAAACCCGCTAAACGATATATATATATATATATATATATATATATATAGGGTGTGACTGAAAGATTTTTAGAGCGATGCATGGAATTGTAGAGGTCGTTCAAGCAAATTTTTTTCCAATGGAACATGGGGTCTGAGAAGTCTTGTTTCGGAGTGAGAGTAAAATTACTACAATTTATGACACTGCCGTTTTTGCCCGACATTGGAGCACAAAATGTGCTTTTGCGACACAACCACGCGATAAAATTCTGCTCCATCTGAAGAATATACAAGGCCGGTCAGAAGATGCGACGTGGTCGCTTAGAAGAGAATTCGCCAAAAATGAAGTTCTTTATTAGCGTTCACGCCAAATACTTTTAAATCATTACATATATATATATATATATGTAAGCTTTGTGACACTATTATATATATATATATATATATATATATATATATATATATATATATATATATATATATATATATAATAGTGTCACAAAGCTTCGAAACACATTTATAAAGAAAAATATGCATTTAATCTTCCAAAGTGTTTTTAAGCTATTCAAAATAGCTCCCGCTGCAAAGCACTTAGGCCACCTTCTTTTTCACTCTTCGAGTCTCTCTAGTCTATATTTAATTCTCTATAATTGCTATAATCGTTCTATAATGCTGTACTAGTGAAGAGTACTTCGTTTGTGCGAATATTTACAAGTGTGTAGCCTTACATGTTGTTCGTGTTCAATCAAACATGCCAGCTGCTGTTTTGGTGTTCTTGTGATACTCAATAACCACGGCGATTGTGTAAAGTGCTTATAAAAAGCACTCTGTGTATTTTGTCAAGAGTGATTATCTACTTCGTTGTTTGAATCATGTTTTTTTTATTATTTTTTTTTCTGAATAATTTTTATTTGCCGAGAAATCTAAAAAGAAAATATCTTTTTTATCTGTGCGGAAAGGAGAGAGTCACTCCAAGCCAGGTCCGGCGATGAGAAGTCGCAAAAATACAGAACACATTTGTTCACCAAATATTCTGAAATCAGTAACAATGTGTGCGCTGGTGCGTTGTCGTGCTAGAGCATCCAATATATGTTTGCCCAGAGGTTTTTTTTCCTACGTGGAACGTTCTCGCACAATATTGTTAAGATGATGCGCTTGTGGATTTATTTGGCTTTGCTGAATTTGCTGGAAATTTAACATTTTTTGGATCAAAATTTACTGCTAGTCTTCTGACGCACACAATATCGGTAAAAACTGTTACAATTAGTCCATAAAAACATTTCAATTACTCCGCTTTTTCCCTAATAGTAATTCAGAGATTGTTGAGTACGATATCATAAACTTAATCAGCGCTTTTTTTCTTTTATTAACGTCGAAGGCCTTCCCGGAAAAGAGTCATCTTCGGCCTCCACACGTCCGTCGCGAAGTATAGGGATAGGGACCCTTTTTGATCACCTTAAGAAGTTTGTGACATTTTCACCACTTTAGGACATAGGATTTGGTTTTAATAGAGAAATTAACGCAGTCTCGTTGCTCCTCCACGTTCGGCACCTTAAAAATCCTCGGGCCAAGTTTTCTTCACTCCTTTTAACCAAACTCAAACAATAAACGCCGCCACTGATGTGCGCGAAATTTACCCTGTGTATAGCCGATGAATGGTGCTTCTAAGCAAAACAAAAGCCGAAAATATTGGTGATTCTAATTTATGAATGGCAATGAGTGGCGCCTCTACTACTACTACTAGAGTAGTAGAACTTGCCGATAGGTCACATGCTACACACATATGTATATATACATATGTGTGTAGCATGTATATATATATATATATATATATATATATATTTATATATAAGAAATGTACGTAACATTGGAATTTGTGTTTCTCTCCGGGCTCTGCGTTGTGCTTATACGCCATCAGATTAGCTCCGCTGACGGATAATCGCAGCCAGCCATTGACGGGGGCGGACGGCCAACTTTCACACTCTCTCTCTCTTTCTCTCGCATTTGTCCTCTATCTATGTATGCTTTTCTACCTGCACGTCTGGCTTTCGTTTCGTTACCGGCGGATTAGCACTAGATCGGTCCGTCGAATATAGAAGGGAAGAGGCCCAATCAAAGATGAGCTGTATGAATGGACCAGAGACTTTTGTTCCCTTCGACAACTACACTGTCTGTCTGTATGTCTGCTGCCGCATAGCACTTGGGTTCAATATAATTCCAATAGGGATGCCGCCATCTCATGGATTCCTGGAGAACGAGCCCCGGTCACCAATTGTCTGCAATAGCACAGTGCTCTTTGTCGTGAGTAACAGGTTGTCAGGCGAGGCCAGTGGCCTCGGCGATGAACAAAAAAAATAAATTTTGTTTTATTGACAATTAGTCCAAGCTGACCAAGCTGCTAGATTCAACAATGCAACAAACATCTCGACTCCAGTTTGCCTTAAGACGGAGATGCATAACAAGAACCTCGGAAGCAAAGACAGCCGTGAAAATATATTACCCGTTTTCCTAAACCTTGTGAAGTATGATTTGTATATCCCTGCTCTTTTTGAAGTGAGCGACTGTAATAACCTTACTAGCCACAGTGAGCTCGTCGCCAACAAGTATCGTATAAATCGTGTCATCTTCCACAAAGTCCGTTGAGGAATTTGCAGAGTTGAGACGCGGCCACGTCAGAATTCAAAACGATAATAATAATAATAATAATAATAATAATGCGCGGCGCCGATTGCATTGAGGCAGCGGCGACGACTGTTTCAATAGGTGGTTTTTGAGTCCACCTAATATATCTCATGTCTGCGGTACATTTTATAAACCATACGACAGCCGCCGTAAATCTGGACAAAGAGAAAGGTGATCTACCTTTTACGAACTATCGAAGGCAGGAAGGCCCACAAGGTCAAAGGACTTTTTGTATATAAGCATTTGAGGAGCGTGTGTTTCACATCAATCTCCTTTCCCAAGAGACAGTGGGAGTGTGTTGTGACAGGATATTTTCGTTTTGTAGAGCTGTTTTTAGAGATTGCCGAAGACCGTCTACCTATCTTCTAGTAGTGTTCTTTTATTGTCGTCACTGTTGAAAACGCTAACAAAAAAGTGATCGCATGCCGAATCTGAATGTACGGCAGGGTACAAGAAAAACAAAGAGGTCGAACAATATGAAGAGCAATTGGGAAAGGGAAGAGCGATGAAGAAAAGGAAGAAAATACATTCATTTTTATACCCTATTTTTTACATTATTCATAAAATGTTCTATTATTATTATTTTCTATTATGCTTATACTTTTATTGATTATTCTTCTCTATTTTTACCGTCATTGCTGCTGTTACAAGAGGAAGACAAGAAAACAGAGAAGAAGACGTAACGCCGAAGGCAACGACACGAAAACAAAAGAAAATCACGCTCAGTAGCACAGGCCAAAATGTCAGGGGAGGGAGTGCGGGGGAGGAATAGGAAATATTGAGAGAGGCGCGAAAGAGAGAAAGATAAATGGGAGAGGGAGAGAGAATAGAAAATAGAGAGTAGTGAGTAGTGGTGATCTGGATAGATAAATACCGTATGCTGTAGGCCAAAGAAGCGAGGCAGCGTCGAAATGCAAATCGACCGCCTCGTCGTTCATTCAGTGATTGGCTTTTCCCTCGTCCCTTTCTGGTTTCGCCTCTGCTATTTCGCTCTGCCTGTCCGACAAGCTCTCGTTGTTCTCAATTAAATTTGTGCATCTCGCCGTCTTCGTCTCGGTTGTGGTTGTTGCTGCTGCTGTTGTTGTTATTGTTGCTGTTGTTGTTGTTGATGGTGTTGTTCTTGTTGTTGATGGTGTTGTTCTTGTTGTTGTTGATGTTGTTGTTGTGGTGGTTGTTGTCGTCGTCGTCGTCCAACAGAGATGGAGAATGGAGCAGCTTAACAGCTTCACTGTCTGTCAGTAGTGGCGTATTTTGACCGAATCGTCGTCGTCGTCGTCGCCGTTGTTGTCAAACGTAATAAATCTTCGCTGCTTTTGTCGATGTAACGAAGTGATGCATATGGTGTTGTTGTTGTTGTTGTTGTTGTTGTTGTTGTTGTTGTTGTTGCTGTTGTTGTTGTTGTTGTTGTTGTTGTTGTTGTTGTTGCTGTTGTTGCTGCTGCTGCTGCTGCTGTTGTTATTGTTGTTGCTGTGGTTGTTGTTGCTGTTGTTGTTGTTGTTGTTGTTGCTGTTCGTCATTTTTCGTCACTGTTTCCTTCTTCTTCTTCTTCGTCTAATGCTGCTGCTGATGGTGGCGGCGGTGGTCATGCTGGTGGTGTTGGTGCTGTTGCCGCCGCAGCCGCTGCTGCTGCTACTGGGGATACAATCCAGTCATTATTCGACTGGGTGCTCGAACTCATCAATGAGCCAATGAGTTTCCTGCTGGTCGGTCACACCATGATGTATCATGGCCAACAGCAACAAAATACAACACCAGCAGCAACAACGTACAGACTCAGCGCATACACCAGCATGGTCCGTCCAGACACGTTTGTTTACAGCGGGTCTATGTGTTGATTGTTGTTGTTGTTGTTGTTATCATTGTTGCTTACATGCTCGTTTTGCATATGTTGTTGTTGTTGCTGTTGTTGTTATCATTGTTGCTTACATGCTCGTTTTGCATATGTTGTTGTTGTTATCATTGTTGCTTACATGCTCGTTTTACATATGTTGTTGTTGTTGTTGTTGTTGTTGTTGCTGTTACTGGTATTGTTGTTTTCCTGTATCCTCGCTTTCGCCTTATGTTTTGTTGTATCGTTGTTGCTTTGTGGTCTCGCCCATCGTCCACGCTCGACGTACGCTCTAACATATAACTATGTACGTGTAGACGCGCAACGGTTTCAACCAACCGTTTAACAACTCCAGCAGCAGAAATAACGACGACGACGACAACAACAACAACAACAATAATAACAACAATAACGACAGCAGTAGCAACAACCACAACAACGGCACCGGCAGCAAAACAGCAACAAAACGATGACAGCGGCATCAACAACAACAACAACAACAACAACAACATTAAAAACATCTAAAACAACAATGCCCGAGCGGCCGATTTATCGTCGATTTCTTCAGGCTGGGCGTCACACATAGTCGCAGTTAAGTTTTTAATTTTTTTAAACACTTTTTAGATGAGACGACGAAGAAAACAAGATTGGCGACGACACCCGAATTACGATAGTGGACAAAAACGAGCCCGATAGAAAAGAAAAGGGCTCGTTTTTTTTCTATTGGTCGAAACGAGAAAAACGATCGATGGCCACAAAAAGAATGGCCACGGCAACGACGAAGTTCGCGGGTGCAAAAGCGGGTAACAAACATATTGTTCTGTTTCACAGGGTGATCTTTAACGAATTGAAAACTATATGTGAAACGTATCTGATCGATATTATTGGTTTCGTTATCATCATCATCATACTTCTTTATTTATCTATTCGGTTGGTGAACAGGTCCGTTCCCAATGATTCGACCATGCAACCAAAGAGGACTTGATCACTAATTTAAATTTTCATATATGTAATTATAGTTTTAATTGTAATGTGAAGCATTTAGTAGGTTGACATGGACAGATAACCGTATTATTTAACAATTATGCTAAACTTAAAACAAAACTAAAATGCAGGCATTTTATATCAACTCGGCGACAGCGCGGGTTTAGCAGTATTTCACAGTCGTGCTTGAGCGCGCGTCTTGAGGTAATCAGAATATGATAATAGCTTAGATACAACTGGCAAATATTAAAAACTCATTGATGAAATGATAAATCTGAATTAAAGCCGCGACTTCTAGTGCTGAAGTCGCGCTAATCAGCTGACCTGTGCCATTCCACCGCACAACAACGGGAAAAGAAGCTAATGAGAATCGTGGGTTAGAAATCCTAAAAACGATGCGTATGGCATCATAGAAGCAAAATGAACAATCATAGTAAACACGTGCACAGCAACAATATTTAACCCGGAAAATGTTGAAATTTGTGCGCCGTGAAGCAGCTTAGTAGACAAGAATAAAAAACTGAAGAACAATGGGAGAGATAGGGGGTGGATTAGATGTATAAGATTATTATTTGCACCAGACAAAATACAGAAATTGAGAAAGAAGCAGATAAAAGGGAAGCCAGAAACCAAATTTAAAAAATCAGGGAAAGAACCAACGAATCTGTTGTTGTTCGGTTTGACATCTGGAATATAGATAGCGATAGGCGGGCGATGATTAATGTATGCGATAGTAACGAATCAAAACTAGCCTACCACACTAACTACATCGAGTAGATTATGCCAACGTAACGAGCAAACATATACGATATGGTCGCGCAGTAAACAGACGAGACATGATAGACGGTGAATACTATATCGCCGCCTTTCGATGCAAATTAGCCAAAAAATAAAAACAACGACCAGCTGTCTCTCCTCTCTCTCTCTCGTCTTCTCTCTCTATCTTTATATATATATATATCTAAGAGAGAAAACGAATTATGTGCATACCTAGTGCATACAGTCAACGATAGTTAACGACAATGCGACTCAAATATGGGTGTCTAGTACAGTATTACTGCGACGCGATCATAGCAACAACAGCGACAGCAGATAGATAGCTGCCCTTGGCGGACGACTTCGGCGTTATGAACCTCATCGACATCATGGACGCTCCACGACACCATCAACACCAGCACCACCGTCACCTCACGCTGTGATCTGTCTTCGTCGTCGTCGCTGCTATGATTACCATGTGTTGGTTATCATCATCATCAAAATGATGATGATGATGATGATGACCGTCTTCATCATCGTCATCACAATAATTATGATAATGATGATTGTCTTCATCCTCATCCTGATCATGATATGATGGTGAAGATTGTTGTCCTGTTGGTCTCCCCCTTCCATTACAGCCTCTATGGTGCACATCTAGCCCCCTTTCTCTCTTTTTTATGTTTATATTTATATATCCTAGGTTAGAGACCTTATTGCGCGGAGACAATTATTCGCTCCAAGGTGCTAACGTAACCAATCTAGAAAATAAATGAAATATAAACTAAACAAACAAATGAAATAAAAGAAAACTTTCTATCTTGTATACTCGTATAACCATTCCGCCTCACCCCATTCTGAATTCATATTCCCGTATATTTTCTTTACTCTAGGTTTTTTCTTCGTAAGTGTTGCCCGCTGCTTCTGTATGTACTGGGGACTTTACACTACGTTTAAATTGCCTACTGGATATAAATGTGTTTATCCATTGTTGATGACCAAGTCCTATCTGTCTTCCCGCAAATTTCACCCTTCTGCCTTAGTTTGTTTTCACTCCCATTACTCCCAATATTGCGCGGGTTTTAGGGATTGTATATATTCCGCGTGGGCTGCCTAGTAAGCCCGATGGGTAAACGGTGGCGGTTTTCTTACTATACAAATGCATTTCCATATATATATATATATATTTATACAAAATGTGTTGCCAACCCTATATAGTTTCCATATGGGTGCGCATAAACTTGACGATCCTGATTTTTTTTTTCCGGGCTGACCCTCAGCCAGCATTGTACTGTTACGGAATTGCTTTCGCATTGCTTCGTAAGACGGACAAATGTTCAACGGTGGGGATCGAACCCGTGTACCTATGTGTCTTTTCTGGTCGCGAGGCCCACGCGAATGCACCACGGGGCTCGTCATTGCTCATTTCAGTTCGCTAGACAATTTTTCTGAGGACATTTTTTCTGCTTGTGCTTTAAAGAGGATTTTTTCCGGTTTGTGCTTTAAAGGAAATGCATTTGTATAGTAAGCAAGCCGCCACCGTTTACCCATCGGACTTACTAGGCAGCCCATGCGGAATATATACGACCCCTACACCCGCGCGATATTCGACTCTCTCTAGCGAAATTTTTGGTCGTGATGTAAGGTAATGGCAATTTGCCATTCGATAGAGCCATCTATCACACCTATATATTTGCTTTCATTTCTCTCTTCTGCGCGCCGATTTTTTACGCGGACGATCTAGTACTTTACGGGCCTAGTAGGTTTCAGGTGCAACAAGCACTAGCCCGTCTTCACAAAGCGGTCACCGATTTAGGCCTGGCAATTAACCTTTCCAAAACCGTGGCCATGAAGTTCAGAAGAGGGGGAAGGTCAGCAGCCGAGGACACGCTACGCCTCAACAGAACGCCACTTAAGTATGTCAACAGCTTCCCATACTTAGGGGTGATTTTCTCTGTCACCGGTACTTGCTTCTCCGCGCACATATCTGAGAGGTGCAGGAAGGCACTGGCGGCGGCATGGGCGATCAAATCTCCGAACAGACCATCGCTGAAGACGGCACTCAGACTGTTCGAACTCAAGATAGCTCCGATCGCGACCTATGGGGTGAGAGTCACCTGGGACCACCTCACGGCAGAGAACCTCGGACAATTAAACCGCGTCAAGGCCTCCTTCCTTAAACGAGCTCTGGGTCTACATCTGACGGCTCGGAACCGCCCGTGACGAAGGCCTTTCTTGCAAACCGCAGGGATTGGGAGGACAAAGTCGCGGACATTGACGTAGAGTTCCTTAACACGGGGGCAATGAGGAATAGTGGGTGGAAAGGAACACATAGGCTAAACAGACATGTTGTGACCCGTTTCGCCATTCATGGTTTTCACCACAAGCTCTGTGCGGAGCGGGGTTTCCATGACCCTTGCGATAGTTGTAAATGCTCTAGATGTGGGAGTTTTTGTGATAGATACCACGCGGCTAACTGCCCCTAGTACAATCGCTGGGAAGCCTGGCAAGCTGACTTGGCTAAAATGTTTTTATTCCTGAAATGACTCTAGTCTTGTGTTGTTACCCTTGTATAAGTACATGGATTTTGTTTGACTAAGTATTTAACTGCTACCTACAAAGGTGAATAAATGAAATTAATTGATAAATTGATTGATTGATTGATTTTTTACAGCAGGGTATAGGACGAAGTCGCATACATAGAAAGCTAGTCATTCGTTTCGCGCTTAATATACTTTTTGAATTGCTTATTATATTTTAATAACAGCCGTGCGAGCGGTATGATGAAGAACCCACCACAGGAACCCCTCTTCCCTTCCAAAGATGCCGCCTTCTGATCGTCAGCCAACACTTCTGATAGAAATATGCACAATAATCAGCAGTTACTGTGCGACTTCATGATTATTGTCAAGATCGGACTTTTGGGAATAGAGATTACAGTTTATAGGTTTGCGATTGGCCTCTAACGCCTCTTTTTGGTCGCAGCTGCCACCCTCTATTCAGTATGAGTATGAGAGGGCGGGTCAGAAACATGTATCCAGGTCTCATCAGGACAAAACGGTTTTATCACTTGTGACCAGTTTTACCAGGTTGACTAAATGTCCATCTCCGAACACCATCAGCATAATTGTATATTCGACATTCTTGAGCAAAAGCGACACGGTGTTGTTTGGCGGTCTGCGTCGATTATCGAGGCTCGCAATGAGCATTTTTTACTGAATCCAAGGCGGTTATGCTGAATGCGCTGTGCAGTGCGAATAAACATCCAAGTTTAATGTCTCCATCTATACTGTTTAGGCTTTCGCCGACTTGAGGTTAAACAATTGCTGTGCACGTTAGATGCAACATTTTGGAACATATCGCATTGCACGCATTTCTGACTTCGGCCCGCTGCACTTTGCCATTTCGTCACAGCATAGTTCTGTCAACAGATGGATTTGACATGTGCTAGCTGACAAACGTTGTAATTGGCCCCCTGCCGTAAGTTTGGGTTGCCTTACTGTAGCCGTCCTAGTAAGTCTCTCTCAAACGTTTACAAGTGCTGTGCATGTATGTGCAAAGATTTGAAAGTGTACAACAAATATATTTCAAGACTAAAACGTGTTCCCATGTTTGGCCTGTCCCTCACGTATACATACTGTGCTTTTGTTGCTGTTCTTGTTGTTGTTGCTGCTGTTTTATTATTATTGTTGCGGTGACTGTTGCTGTTGCTGCTGCTGCTGTTTTTAATATTGTTGTTGTTTGTGACTGTTGTGCTGATGACAAACGCGATAGTTTTCAGCTCGTATCTGTTGCACTGCAGTGGCATGCTTCAGTAACAACGTTCGTATTTCAGAGTTCCGGCCGGATTGGCCCGCGGCCTTTTAATCGAAAGCCGAAACAATACCGTGTACCATTGTTACTGCGATATATCGCGAGCAGGCATGCCGTGCTTGTTGCTGACGACTGTTGCAATACGCACCCATAGCTAGCAATAGCCTAACAAACTATCATGGTTTCATAACCATCACATCTTCAATGATGTGGTCAATGAACCAAATGCTTCTTCCGCACCAACACATGCTAAACTGACAGTAATTGTCTGTGTGATCATCTGTCGATATAAATGTGAGCGAGTGAGTAAATGAATGAACGAATAATTAAATCAATCGATAACGTTAAAATCGGAAAATTCGCTTTGGTCAACTGTTGTTCTGCCTGTTGTTGTTGTCAGAGAGCCCTGTTCGTTGCATTCTTGTCGTCACCTTTAAGGCTGGCATGTGTACTGTACTGCGCCGCTAGATGAAAGTCCCTGTGTGCTTACTACGTATATATTTCTCTCTGTTCATTTCCTAGATTTACTAGTATATATATATATATATATATATGTTCAAGTCTCACACTTTCTCTGCGACAGGTTCTCTTCTGATGCGTGCCGCAATTGTTCTTTGTTCTTCTTAGTTCGGCACCACGCAGTAAATGGAAGCCACTAACTCTTAGCCAGCCCCAACTCGACAAACCGCGATAAACGTGAGAAGCGGACTTGCTCACACGATGCTCTCGGCGCCACTAACGGGGCGGCCATCCGACACAAATTTTTACCTTTTGTACACACATACCTATGTATGTATATATTTGTGTGTATGGATATATTTGTGTGTATCTATATATGTGTGTGTGTGTGTTTGTGAATAGAGAAGCTTTAGATCTTTGCCGTATGACTAAGGCACTCGAATCATGCGACTTCTACCGGAACACCGTTCTCCCCCCGACTCTCGCGACTTCCCGACGGTTCGCGAGAAAGCGTGCACTATGTCGAGTTAATGGCGATCGAGAGTCAATATCGTCACAGCAAATGCGCTGGTATTGTGTGTGTGTGTCGCCGTGATGTGTCGTCGCAGCGAAGGTAAACACTGCTTGCGCAGAGAATGTCGTATTTGCGGAGAACGACAACATATTATCGGTTGCCTCCATCGCGGCGTCCACCATCGCGATTGGCCAGTATCACACAAATGGTTAACGACGAACGTGAAGTCATCATCTTCAAAGAATATCAACAACAAAAACAACAACAACAGCAGCTTCCAGCAATGGGTGAATTGACACTTAATATTGCTTCTAGATTTGATTTCAATTTGACCGCATAATCTGTTTTTTTTTAGAGTTTTTTTTTCCTTAAGGCTAATGTCCCTGAACGGTTTTTTCATGTCATGGCTGAATTTATAAACCACTCCGGCATTTACCTTGTCTAACTTGGAAACCATGCAAACCAATTTAAGAGTGGCCGGTCTGGGTCTCGAACCCAGGCCTCCCGAATGCAAGGCAAACGCGTTGCCACTAAGCCATCTTGCTCGGTGTATACATGCACGTGCTTTGCTTTTTATTTTCATGCAGACGACTCATTAGGAGCAAAAGGTGTCTGATGATATTGTCAGTCAAATTTGTCACACATTTATCAGTTGAGCAGGTTCTCCCTAAGTGAGTAAGATAATAGGTGACTCCACCGATGCTTGGTAGTGCGCTTCATACGGCTACAATATAGTTGTATGAGTACAAAACTGCCGTACCAAATGTATGTGGTAAGAAAACTTCAAGTCGAGGTGTTCAGGCGCTTGACGAAAAGTGTTTCCTCTTTATATTTCATTTGAGGAAATAATTCTGTTAAAGCTTGGGTTGTATTGCATCATATCTGGGCGGATTAGGATCTCATTCATAGGATTCTGAAACAAAACATAATGACGTGCATTTGTCTTAACTACGTCAAAAAACATATATATAAATAAATATATATATATATATATATAGCAATCGTTTTTAAACAACGCATTGTATAATGGCATATTAATAATGACCCTATGCTCTAATTGCAACGCTTTTGAATCCTGTCCTCTGTAGTGTTGTTAAAAGGAACGGTAATACGTTTTTCAAGTGGGTTGGCAATACTTCTACGTCGTATATTCATTGTTATTTTTGTAACGTGCAACCCGAAAACACGCGTCCAACGCAGATTTAGTATATATTTGTCGCACGATATGTTTGAATTTAATGACATCTGTTGCACCGGGTCAGGGCTATCTGGTAAACAATGTGTCTGTTGTATATATATATATATGTATATATATATATATAAATATACTCAATTGATAACTTTAGGGTAGACAAAGTAGGCCACAGTTCACACAGTACTCACTGTTTGGTCAAATTTGCTATGTTCGATAGATGCCACTTCGCGTGAGAGAAATCGATACGCGAGCGCGAACGGGCGCGCGTCTGTGATCCAACTTGAAAGGAACGAGCCGCTTGCCGTCACTTTGTCGACGACAACAGCAACAACCACAGCAACAACAACAATAACCACAGCAACAACAACAACAACAACATTAACCACAGCAACAGCAACAACAACGACAGCGACAATGTCAATAACTGCAATATCGATATCAACAATAAGAAAACGGGAACCGAAACAACAGCGGCAACTGCGTAAATAGGATGACGTATATCATCCCATTGTGCATTGCTAACAGTGGCTGAAATGAGCCGAAGCAGATACCTGATGTCACGAGTAAACACAAACAAACGAGCCATACACTCTATTTAGAACGGTTACTATTAGTCGTATGCGCATGAAACGCAACAACGTCTCCAGTAATGACAACTGGGGTTACTGGGGGGTGTCTGACCGAGAGCTCCTCGCCGACGATACATGTTTTGCTGAGCGATTTTTCTGACGTTTCTGACATATTATGGCCTTTTTAAACAACTACAGCAACAACAACAACAACCGCTTACACTGATTATTGGTTAATGGCAGTCATTTGCGACTACATAGTGGGAATGCGAATGTTATCATTGGTCTAGTCTCTAACACTAATGGCTTCAGTGGCTGTAGTGGTAGCGGTGAGGTTGGGAAAATACCGGCGCACGGAGAAAAATCGACACCAAGAAACCAAAGCAAATAAATGATAAGGCAAGCCGCGGCAGGCCAGAGAGACAGAGAGAGAGAAGATGATCGAATGGTAAAGAGGCCAAAATAGCTTTGTGCCCTGGTCTTGGTGGGTGGTAAATATATATATATTTTTATATATCTATATATATTTATGTTTAGACGAACGAGTTGAGTTGCTTTGCATGGGTTAGTCAGAGTGATAGGAAAAGTTATGACCTTATGTATAAGGATCACTACTAAGCGTCTTTAAGCGCCACTAGGGTATAGAAGTATGTCGGTCTCTAGATACCCATCGTTTCACGTGGCAGAAGATCATAACAGTGCGATCCTGAACGATTACGCTTGAGTCACAATATGGTAGCATACAAAACGTAGCAGGTCATGCAAATACATAATATCATCCGCGCAAGTTGAACGGTTCGAGAGCGTGTACACGTATTTCTTTGTCGACGTCAGTTGAAAATTCGTACTTTTCTATATTAATACAGTTTCGCTCTTTGCTTTAACTCGAGTAGAAGGTTTGGTATATATTTGAAAAAAGTCTGGCCTTGGGAGCAAGCTTTCAAGCATTGATCTTAGGGATCTGCTTGAAGTTCTACGTCCTGACACTGGATAGGACTGCAGCTCGTAAATTATTTCATCTAACGGTTCAAACGCACCAATTTTATCAGATAGTCGGACATACAGTGAGTTTTTTTCGGGCCTGTTCATTGACTCTTTGAAGACACGCTTTTAAATATACAATCACACTGCTGGCAATCGCTTATCTAGCGATTGATAGATTTATAGCAAGCGATTGGTACATTAAATACTAGATAATTTTACTGACATGCCTATGAACACAGCTCTCAGACAATGTTTTGGGACAACTTGCAATCGGTTGTGCTGCTCATTTAAAAACAAACACTTTTTAACTCAATTCAGTTTAAAGCCGTTCAATAGCAGCGGTTCAAACGTGGCCGCTTTATTGTGATCAAGAACAGGAGCGAAATCGTCTTTTCGTAGACTCTCACCTTCACCCCCTGGTTTAGTACAAACGTGAATGTTTTTACGATGAATTAAGATATGTAGAGGTAAGCTAATAAATGCTTCAAAAACGTTAATGATTATTTTCAAGTTGCGCTATTGTTGGCGTAAGCACTATATGTCGCTAAGTAGCTAAGGGTGACGCGTAGGCGGAACGTACCTTTCCCACGTTGTATGCAGAGTGTGATTTGTGCAATAATTTTTCCATTAATATATATATATATATATATATATATATATATATATATATATATATATATATATATATATATATAGATGCATTTTTGAGCCTAGATGAGAGTGGAAAGAAACGCGCGGTATAGTGGGGGGCGATAGTGAGTCCAACACTAGTTACTGCTAGCTTCTAGGTGACGTTGATGCATTCCCCGATTCCTCCCGTCACTATAAAAAGTAAACTAAAAGCTGCCAGTACGGTTGTCGTCCGCGAAGCAATCCATAGTATCATAAACGAAATGTTATCTCCGCTACATATGATCTGTTAACGGATTAAACTAGCTCCCGTTTTCGTGGCATCGATCACAAATGGGCACTAATAGGCAATGCGGGCTGACGGCACACATTAGTTATTGACACAATTGCAACCGCGACAGCATGTCCGACGTATAGGGTACATTATCTCTATTCGGTATTTAGAGGTACTGCTGGTTCGGCTGTTGGCCGGGAAGCAATATCAGATTGACGAATGTCAGATAACGTCAGCTGAACGCTAATGTCTGCTTATTATTTCATAATAATAATAATAGTAATGGCAAAGGTAATCGACCTACTGCGATGGGGAGTTCCACATCCAAGGTGGTGCCCCCTCATCTTCGGAGCGAGGCTGTTCGCATTGAAGAAGAAAGACGGCTCGTTCAGACCTATCGCTTGTTCTTCAGTACTACGCAGGGTCGCGGCAAAATTGGCACTGAGGGACTCTAGGGGTACTATTAACCTGGCGATTGGACCGCACCAGCTGGGTTTCTCCACCAAGGGAGGTGCTGAAATAATGATTCACGCTACCAGGGCTTTTATTGATTATCGGCTCGATCCATCCGTCCTAGTCAAACTTGACTTTAAGAACGCGTTCAACCCCGTCAGAAGGGATCACTTGTTGAAGGTAGTTGGAGATGAGACCCCTGCCATTTATCACCAAGTAAAATTGGCCTACGGCGATCCATCGCACTTGGTCTTGCCCTCGGCACTGCTCACTTCGGCTGTAGGGGTTCAACAGGGAGATCCCCTTGCGCCCCCTCTGTTCTGTCTTGCCGTTAAGGACTTGGTTAACTCACTCGAAAGTCCTCTTAATCTTTGGTACTTGGACAACGGGGTAATTGGAGGTAACATCAGTACGGTCCGTGAAGACTTAAAGAAGATACTTAGTTTCGCCACATGCAGCGGTTTGGAGCTGAACCCAATCAAGTGTGAGGTTCACATAATCAACTCAGGTACAGCTGAAATCTCCGCTATACAGAACCTACTTCCAGGTTGCCGCGTAACAGGCGACGACCTGGATCTTCTTGGCGTACCCCTGTTCTCTCGCCACCTTGGACCGACAATCGAACGTGGGATGGAAAAACTTGAGGTCGGTTTTAATCGTCTTCCCCAGCTGGGCGCCCACCGGGGGTTGTACCTCCTGCGTTCATGCTTCTCTGCGTCGAGGCTGAACTACCTGTTCAGGGGAATCAACAGTTCAGCCTTCTCGGCCCAGTTGGAGGAAATTAACTCGAAGATGGGCTTTACGTTGGAATCTATACTCAACCTGCGGCTGCGAGACGATTCCCTAGTTCAGGCCTTCTTACCGGTTGCCAGAGGCGGACTGGGCCTGCCTGAAGCTGTTTCTCTTTCAGTCGCAGCACACATCGCCTCTTTACATTCGGCGACTAGTGGTGTCGAGTCTATCCTGGACACCCGGGCGATTGCAAACTTCCAGGCCACGCTTGAACAGACCCAATATGACGCCATCGCATTCTGCGGGTCTCTACCGGAGACTCCTTCTCGTCAGCGCGCGTGGTCAGAAATGGCAAACGACGGCCGATGGAACGGCCTGTGGGACCGAACAACTACGGCCGCTAGCAAAGCGAGGTTACAGGCAGTTTCGTCGCCCGGTGCAGGTGCATGGCTACACGCTCTCCCGAGCCCTCAGCTGGGTACCCTGCTCGACGATGAGTCTACACGAATACTAGTCGGGTTGAGGTTAGGAGTTGAGCTAGTCTCCCCACACCGGTGCAGATGCGGTGACGAGTTCGACTCCCTTGGTCACCATGGACTCTCCTGTCTCCAGAGTTCAGGCAGAATCGCACGCCACTCGGCGCTGAACGAGACATTTAGCAGAGGGCTTCGATCGGCAGGCTACCCATGCATTTTGGAGCCGTCTGGCTTAGTCAGAGACGATGGAAGGAGACCTGATGGAATGACCCTGACTCCCTTCGAGCGGGGCCAAATGCTGGTGTGCGACCGTAACCGACTCTTTAGCCCCCTCAATGGTCGGTACGGGCGCAGCCCGCCCTGGACACGCGGTAGCCCTAGCGGAAGCAGCCAAGTGCAGAAAATATTCAAGCATCAGTTATCCACACTTGTTCTCACCGCTTGCATTCGAGACATTGGGGGGGCCTGGGTCGCTCACGACGAAACTGCTCAAGGATGTCGGGAAAAGATTGGCGCTCGCTACAGGAGACAAGAGGGCGGGCGAGTATTTACTGCAACGTCTGTCATTAGATGTTCAGAGGGGGAATGCCGCTTCGGTGAGAGGTACCATGGCTAGGTGGACCAGCCCAGGCCTGGACCTAGTGCCTTGAGTTAAGCCCCAGCGGGCTGTGCACACGTTCTTACATCACAAATGTATATTTTGCTACACTTAAATAAATAATAATAATAATAGTAATAATAACAACAACGTCACGATCAATACCAATAGGGTCCAACAATAATAGAACAACACCAGCAACAACAATGTCTGCTTTAGGCTACAGGGACCTTTGACAAATAGAATTGTTCTACAATGAGGTATTGGCACGGCCTAAGGCCGAAAGGTGTCAGCCGATTCACCTGCTATACCTGTTCTATCTATCTCTCTCCCCCCTCTCTCTCTATCTCTCTCTCTCCAATGTTGCCTTTGCTAGAACGCCACTATGATGTACCTGCTTAGCAACAACGATATACAGAGCTTTGTCAATCAAGTCAGAGGTTGCTATGCTGTGGTGTTTAACTACCAGCATATAGCCACAAATTCGGCGTCGAATTGTCTTCGTTAAGTGAGGTGGCGCTCTTTGCGCCCCTGAGACTTGAAATTGCCGAGAAAGCATCAACGCAAAACCGTTGCTACCGCCACTACACAGAATCGAAGAGCCATTGCAGACACACGTATGTATGCATACATATATATGTCTGGCATGTGCCTGTATTTTTATGTATTTATCTATACTCCACATACTCGTCTGAATGTACGTAAATTATTTTTATGTATGCATATGCATCTACGTCCACATCAAACGTCTAAATGTGCATATATATATGTATATATATATATATATATATATATATATATATATATATATATATATATATATATATATATATATATATATATATATATATACATATACATATAGGTACTACATTTTACACGACGACGCTTCACACACACCATGGGTTCAATGCACTGTACCCTGAAGCTGCGGTGATCTAATTGGAAATGCGAACGAGTTAAAACGCGAAAGCGTTCGTAGTGTACTGCACCATCGGCGTTTCGCCTTGGCTGATGACGGCTCGTATCATGTGAAACATACTGCCGATGTCGTCCAGCTATTCGCGTGCAGTCACTTCGTCTACACACACATATATACATATATATATATATATATATACACGTAGTGGTGTTCTAACTTTAGCCTTCAACGAGCTGAATGGGTAGATGGATCATTGAGCAAACAAACCCGTCGCGCTGTCACAGTCGTACGCGCCGCCCGGGGATTCGTCGTCGTCGTTCCCATTGTTGTTGTTGTTGTTGTTGTTGTTGTTGTTATTGCTGTTGTTGTTGCTGTTGTTGTCGTCGCCGCCGTTAATGCTCATGACCAACATCACCACCAATTATGCTGATGATGCTTATGATGATGATGATGATGATAGCAGCGTGGTGTGTGCTGTGTGTATGGCTAAGATGCGCCGGTTTTCCAGTCACCACCATCGGTCTCCCCTGTTGTCGGTTGATTTCTGGTCACCAAATTGACACCACGGCGGCGAGTGTGGTGGATTGGCGATATTTGCGCCAGTCGGTCTTCTTCAACTAGCCTGCGGCGGAAAAGGAAAGACCAAGACGAAGAAAAGAGCAAACAACAAAAACAACGGAGCAGGGAGAGATGAGACGAGCGTCGACAGAACTGCACTGATTGGTGGCAGTGCACAGACGGAAGACGCCCATGGAAATCCTCATCGGTTGTTGTTGTTGTTGTTGTTGTTGTTGTGGTTTATTGTTGTTGTTGTTGTTGTTGTTGTTGTTTTCGTCGTTGTAGCACCTCGGTGTACGACGAACCCGTGTGTATGGTGGAGATCAACTCCCTGTTTCTGGCCTCCTCCCTCACCTCGTCGATGCTTTTGTTGTCGCTGCTGCTGTTGCTGCTGCTGTTGTTGTCGTTGTCGTTGTTGTTGTTGTCGTTGTTGCTATCGGGGGTAAAACGCGTCGACCGACTTCATACAGAGAAAGACCTACAATCACAGCCGTGGAATGACGCGTGCCTTGGCGCCGTAGCGTCGTAATACCGAGGACTCATTCATGTGATTACCGGCGACAGGGGATTGGCTGTATCGCGGTAAGCGACGAGGAATTGCGTCGGCCAATTAGAAAAAAACGCGCCGGTCTTCGTTTTGCAAACGCGCTTTTTTTAAATGTATCTGTAACAGCGGCAGTCGCACGAACCTATATATAGGTATGCATGTATGTGCATCCATATATGCATCATATATGAGAGTTCCCTAACATAACGTTGCAAAGAACTAAATCTTAAGAAATATCTCTATACCAGAATTTCTTGCAATCCTATGAAATATCTCTATACCAGAATTCCTTGCAATCCTAAGAAAGATATCAACACCAGAGTCGCGGGCCGTCTCTGCCTCTCCATTGTCTTTATTATACAAAACTTGCATTATAAATTCAGCGAAAATTGCAATTATTGTTCAAGCTGTATTGCATACGTTGGCGGATGATGTACATGTGGTGTATGGGTTTACCTGTCGTAGTTCGACTTCAACTATTTCTAATCACTTCATCAACAGCAGCAATTGATTCAGTGTCAATCAGAGTATTTGCTTAATCTGATCTGGTCTGGGCCAGTCTGATATTCGTTTTCGCCCCCTACGGATACGTTTACATCATTTGTTTACAGCTGTTTGTCCACAACAATGCTGACCGTAGACAGCCGTGACAGCCACTATTCGACAATAAACGTTGGCATTGCGATTACATTCTGCGCGTTGGCATTGCGATTACAACTGCGCGTTGTCCCGCCCTGGACGATTCACCTTTACCACGCGTTGAAATTCACTTTACATGCTCTCTCATGAACAGGTGAATTAGTTATACACTGTGTCCATCTTTCAGCACACCATTAAATATTAAAAAAAATATATATATATATATATATATACATATATGAGAACATTACTTTTATAAAAAAAAACAGGTGTAATCAGTTTTTAAAATTCTTTTCAGTTCGTGCAGTTGCGCTCGGCTTGCTGTTGATCTCGCTTTTGTTTTACTAATTGTCAGTAAAGTATATATATAGTGGTTTGCCCTCATACAAATATATATATATATATATAGAAGTACCTCAAATAGTCGGCTTTGGTATACTTTGGTTATTAAGTGGACCCCCAGGCAACACATTGCTCTCTGGAAGATATGACCAAATAATTTTGTGCTAAAACATTGCCAAGCTTTACGGTATTTTATTTTGTTTTTCATATAACAAAGTATTTTCTTAAAGATAAGCGAAATATTTTTCTACTGATAACAGACCTAACAAAAGAAAAAGTTTCTTATACGGCAATTTTTAAACGGACTGTTAACGTTAAGTATCGAGTTATCGAGCTTCTGTAGTTAAACTCCTAGTTATTTCATTTAAAACTATTTACGCCTACTTTCAAAAAAACAAAATTACGAATACTCTGGCGCTGTATTGAGAAGTTATGTTCAACACAGTGGCTCCAAATGCGACACGATTTAATATTGACGTTAATCGTTGTAAATAAAACTAAGAAGTAAACGATGCGGGCAAACCGAAAAAGTCCTCGCGCGTTAAGGCAAATTCTAATTGGATTGGCTTAATTACTCGACTTAACAAAGATTGCGAGTATTGCTTATCGTAATATAATTCAGGCGGCTGATAACCGTTCGGGCGAGCATCCCTAGGAGAACAGCGCTCTGGCGTGGGAACACTTTCTTCGCTGGAGGTATAGCGAAAAAACCTTATATCTATATTTATATCTATCTATCTATATATATATATATATATAGATAGTTATATATATATATATATATATATATATATATATAGATAGTTATATATATATATATATATATATTATATATATATATATATATATATATATATATATATATATATAACTATCCAGATATTTCCTGCCCTTGCCGTAATCGATACACATTTTTTGATAATAAGTGGTTCTACTCTAAACGTATGATAGGTGTTACTAAAATTATGACATAACTTGAGCCTAAGTTTCTTAATTAAATATGTTTGTGACAATGTGAAAAAAATATATATATATATATATAAATATGTTATAAGTTATTCAGAACTGAAAACCTACGGAGTAAGCAGGACACTGTTTTGAGGCAAACGACGGTAGAAAATCAACACTAACAAAATCCATTAAAAAACGGTTTGCGGTTCTAATTGACCTCAAGTGCTTCATCCTTCGAGCGGAATGCGGTACCAATGTTGGCGAACAGACAATACCACCAATGGCGATAGGGATTATCTGCTACGAGGTGAACGATAGCTCAAAGCACTAACTGAGTGAAGAATGGCTAAGATACTCAATACGTTGAGTAGCCCGTGAGATGATCGAAAGGGGGCTGGGTCGGTTCGATCCAGAATTAAATCCGAAACTCAATGTTTAAAGGTAGAGATGAACTACATGATACAGTACTGGTTCTGTATCATGTAGTGCAGCCTACTTGCAGCAATAACATGAATTGTCGGTAAGCACATTTCCTGTAGTCACGATGAACCAACTAAACTAGAAGGCCATGGGTCGACAGTCGGTGCTTTGAAACCACCAGGGTAGCAGATAGTGAATTCTTCGTTGACGCTTACATTTTGCTTGTTTCCTTTATGAAGCACGGACGCTTTAGATGCCTCGTACAAAGCAGTCAAGCTTGACGTCTTAGTGTATGATTTTTTTAAGTATTTGTCATTTTAACTCTAGTCGTGCTGCTTATACGATGAATAATCAAAGTTTTTGGGAAGATCATCTTTGGCACGAGAATTAGTTGGCACGGAAACAGTACGGCCCTTTGTGGGGCGTTATTATTATCCTCACTATCGTCGTCACTGTTCCCACCACCGTCATAGATAATAAAGCAGAATTGTTAGGAGCATGGGTTTGAGGGCATGCACGACTAGGAAAAGATATTCTCGTTAATAAAAAAACAGAAGAAACCAAGCGCTTGCCATGCGTCTTCTTCGCATATAGTATTCTCTATAGTCTTCGTAGTTGCTATTGCGTTCGTGGTCAATTTCGTCCTCGTGAAGGAGTGTATTGTTGTACGGCGATTCTGCGGCCGGTCTGCACTAGGTACGGTCAGTCGTAAAATCAAAAAAATCAAAGTTAATCGACGTCTTCTCTATCGCCCGATGCTGCCAGATGGACATCACTGAGGACAGTGGCAGTTTGGTTAAAACTAATCTGTTGCTGATTCCAACAGGCGTAGCAGCAAAAACAACAACAGCAGTAGCAACGTTAGGATCAACAGCAGCTACAACAACAACAGCAGCAACAGCAACAACAACAGCTGCAGTAACAACAACAACAGCAGCTACAGCAGCAGCAACCACAACAACAACAGCGGTGGAGGCGGTACCCTTTCATTGGCGCCTGTGGCTTTTCCTGGCTCCTGGCGCGATCGAAGTCAGAAACAACAAATGCCGCGGCGCGGGCATCGGCGCCTGCAAATCGCCTCCCGTGAGAAGATCACGAATTTTGCTAATCGCGAGGGTTCCCCAATCACTCTGCCACCTGAGTCAACTACTGCTTGCTGTTCTCGTCCAAGCAGCACGAGAGGAATTGCCACAGCGAAGAGTTAGCTAAATGCGCGATATATATATATATATATATATATATATATATATAGAGAGAGAGAGAGAGAGAGAGAGAGAGAGAGAAAATAATTTGGTATGCTCATTCATTCATCTAATTTCTATTAATTAACTTTGGCGATGATGATTATTGTGAAGGTGATCATCATAATAATGGTTAAGGTGATAATGATGCCAATAGTAAGGATGATACTGAAACTACCCGTAAAAACCATTAAAACGCTCAGAATGAATCAGCATACTCAGCTAGAGTAAAAGAAATATAGAAAAGCACAACGGGAAAGAAAGAAGCGGAACGAAATGCACGAGACACGAATCCCAACAACAACAGTGGTAACAAAAACACCAACAACAACATCAACACCAGTGGTAACAAAAACTCCAACAACAACAGTGGTAACAAAAACTCCAACAACAGTGCTAACAAAAACTCCAACAACAACAGTGGTAACAATAATACCAACGATTCTGGCAACAGTAGCAACAGCAGCAACAACAATAGTTGCAAACAACAACAGCAATAACGTGACGAACAGCAAATTTCCTGGCATTTTGCAGACGTCTGAATCTATCGGACGTCCACATGTTGCTCCCCCGCCAACCAGCGTAGGCAGATAACGCCGAGGCGAGATACAGATCGAAATAGGCAGAGAGAAAGAAAGTTCCATAAAATCCACTAAACTGATAAAGGAAGCCCGAGCAAAGTCAAATGCCTGAGTCAAAAGTGACGACCCCTCCGACGACTTCTTCTGCAATATGTCGAAACAACAAAGATTGAGATCGATTATATATATATATATATATATATATATATATATATATATAGGTGAGTATGGCGTTAAGCAATTAGCTTCAAGAGAGAAGCTAGCTATCAAGAAGCCTGGTAAGTCGGCAGCTCGTAGCTTAGCAGTGATTCGTGTCGGTGGTCGTGGTTCGCGTTATTAGTGGTCTCGCGACGATTACTACGACTATTAATAATAGTAGTAGTAGTAGTAATACGATTATTGGCTAAATATATTCAATTTAATCACCTCGTCGCCGTGGCACGATCGAATCGTGGACTTCGAGGCGCTGTGCGTTCCGGTGCGGCAGGTCTAGATGATACAAAGATAGACAGGCGCAAATGCGTACATCTGATGCGACCCGCCAAGACATTGGCCGTGAACAAATTACTCAGTCAGTCCTCCAGGAGCGAGAGATGGATTGAAAAGCCGATAGAAGGGAAAACAGTAAGGAAACGAAGTGGCCTTAGTAGTTGTAGGAGTAGGAGTTGTTGTTGTAGTAGGAGTTGTTGTTGTTGTAGGAGTTGCTGTTGTTGTTGTAGGAGTTGTTGTTGTTGTTGTAGGAGTTGCTGTTGTTGTTGTTGTTGAGAGATCAAAAGCTGTTGCGTCTGCTACGTCTTTGGAACGTATACGCTGCCTCCCCCAACGAGGAGGGCTTGCTTTCACTCTATGCTGAGTACTCTCACAAACGAGCGCTCTACCCTTCTTCGTTTCTTCTGACCGGCTAACCATAGGGCTCGCTTACTGATCGGTCGTCAGCGCTTGCCTAATGTGCAGCATGAAGCGGCAGGTCTGATCGGCAATTAAGGGAAAATAGTTGAGCGAGAAGGGAAACCGGAAAGGAAAGTCGACTAAAAAGAAGAAAAAACGTCAATGATGAGACGAGTAGGAGGAGGGGGAGGAAGATTGGGGAAGCAAAGTTATCATCTAAGAAACAACCGAGGGTAATTCTCAAGCAAAGGTCGTGGAGAAGCAGATTGGCCTGGCCGAGCGAACGTTCCATCATAGCTGCCCTTTCAGATCTCGTCGCCGCTGGTGTTGGTGTTGTTGTTGTTGTTGTCGTCGCCGTCGTTGCTGTTTCTGTTGTTGTTTCTGTTTTTGTTGTTGCTGTCGCTGTGTTTGTCGTCGTTGTCGTCGGCCTAACCGCCCACTCATCGATATCTCGACATCGACGTTCGAAGCCTGCAATGGCTGTTAAATGCAGTATCGTGTGGACAGCTCTGTATCGTGTCGTCAGAAACAACAGCATCCCCAACGACGGCACTCGCGGGGCGACGACAGGACGGCTGGCGGAAGAAGGCTTCGATCCGGAGGGGCCCTGGTTTGCTTGCCCTGAGGGGGCGGCGATGGTTACCACGACGCGGCTACATGGGTGGCCTTGGCCGCCCGCAGTGGTGACACAAGCATCAACGGCAGCAATAACGGCCCGCTCTCTCGTTTCAGCTCACGGCGAGATGCGGCGAAACGAGCTTTAATACTGGCAGAGAATATGTATAAGCATCGATGTTTATTTATGCGTTTATTTGCTGTAAATATATTGGTGCCCCGTATGTATTAATTCCTTAAAGGCAATTACGACCTTTATTCTGGGCAACATGGGTTTGTGACCACTAGCACACAGTTGTTTAAAATGACTCATTATTGGACAATGTTCTTGAACTAACAGAAGCCATTTTATTTTGTATGCTTTGACCCAAGAAGTACATTTGATCGAGTTAGTTACCGATCGTACTTCACCTTCACAGACTCTTCTTATTCGCTGTTAGCGACGTGCGTTAGCACGTCCAAGAGGCAGGCAACTTTAAGATCTACTGCAGTATCGACAATAGCGCAGTCAACAGTGCTCGATAGATGTGACTGATGCAGGTATTTTTCCACGCTGACGATTTAATAAACGTGTGTAGTAACGCAAAAAACAATATTATCAAGAAGAAGTTTGCTTATTTACCAAATGCCTTCAAGCCTCAGGACAAAGCATTTCTTTAATACCAACCGAACTCGGTATATACATATATGTTTTTTTCTTATTATTATTATTATTATTATTATTATTATTATTATTATTATTATTATGATACCGTCTTCTTTGAAAGACACATTTATATACATTTGAAAAAAATCGTTATTACAATTCTTCAACATCTGTAACAATTAAGAATACTTTGCCGAAAAGGCAATCGCCCATATATATATATATATATATATATATATATATATATATATATATATGTATGTCTAATGTTCCTAACAAAATGCATTCCCCCGTGCTGAAATAACGTCGACGAAAACACGAGTAGGAGATAAATGTGTTCGTAGCAGCGGTAGTACTTGCATGGCCATATTCCTTGGCCATCAAGTAGCTCTAGCGGTGCGGCCTGACACGGCTGATTTGAGCTTGGCGCGGCTGAACGCGTGTCACCTCGAGAGCGAGAGAGAGATAGAGAGAGGCGGAGAGAGATCGGCACGCGAGCGAGAGAGAACAAACTCTTTCACTCACTTGAAATGAAAGCTCCTACCACACCGAAATTCTACTACGATTTCTACTATCATACATAGATGTGATTCGGCTGCTGCGGTGATGATCACAATAGCGCCGACGATGGCGATCAAGCTGTGGCCATTTTTCAGCCGGCCTCCCGGAGTGAACGACTTCAGCCGCCAATATTATGACCATTGGCACAACGAGCGCCACCGCCACCATCACCACCACCACCACTAGCATCAGCACAACTCCAATGAAATTGTACTCGAAGTCGGCCAACTCGCGTTGTACCGCCGCCAATGCAATTACTATTTGAAATATATTTATAGCGCAATTAAAACGAAAAGCTACACGCCGTTCGCAGCCGGCTGGATCTAATTTGGGGCAGGTATACGTATAACCCGGTATACGTGCAAATACATTATATATATAGAAGAATCATTATAAAATTCGAGAAAAAAATTTTGTAGACCCAATATATATATATATATATATATATATATATATTTAGATGCGATTTAGAACAAAAAATTGCATTAACCCTCACAATTGACTTAAAACATATTTTGTGCTCACAATAGTAACGCTGTATATACACCATTCGGGAAAATAAATAAACTAGTTTTAAACGCAACTACGCTGTTAAATTAGAGAATGTTTGTATTTCTAAGGGAATTCATCAAGTATAGTAAATTATGTAGAACGAAAAGCAGCTGTATCACAATGAAAAATAATACTTCTTCAGAGAAAAAGGGATGGTTGAATTGTTTATTTTAGCTCAAAATGATTTCAATTTATAGGTATGTATTAATTCCGCACGTCCTAGTAACGACCGCCATGCGCCTTTCCATATATCCAATAACCTCATCAATAAATGGTGGTGGTATATTACTATGAGCTCCGAAAGTGTTGCTAGACCTGGAGTTCTAGCTTTAATTCGCCGTTTCATCTTATCCCAACTGCATTTCTACGAGATGCGAGGTTTTTATCTGCTAGTAAGACTTACAGACGAAGGGAGAGGCAGACTAGTATATGGCTCAATCTAATTACGAGCAGGCTGCTCATCCCGAATGCAATGTGTGTCAAGGTGAGTTTTGGATAACATTCACCTCAAGTTGTGTCAACCTCGCATTGTTTTACCTGACATCGTATGTATTACAACACTCTATTACGATGGTATCGGTGTTGCCGATGCGGTCAGTGTGGGCGCTAGCGGGGCTAAACCTGTAACTATACACTCTGGTCAACGGTGACTTCAACTATCGTATTGATAGTGGCGCCACCAACCGGAAGGGCGATTGGTTTCTTGAGCTTCTGGAGAACAAAAACCTACATTGTATAAATGGCTGTTGATAAATTACCTTACGCTTGCCAAGGCGGAAGGAGCATTATTGATCTCCTAATTTTACACGCTTCAACATCCGACGGAATTTCAGCAATGCAAGTTTCTTGATATTTTAGCACGGAAGCACCTGCTAGTGCTGGCGTCTCTAGCCAGGGGCGCGCTCTGCGATGGCGGATGACAGCTTATTTATCTAGGTAGCTACATTTGCGTGTAATAACGCGCAAGCGAATCAAGGCTGCTGAGAATTAGCTGTTGACGTTAAACACAGCAATCCGCTTTGAAGGCCAAGGTCAAGGCTGTAGTTAGGAAGAAGTACAAACAAAAACGGGTGCGGCCCTGGTTTACACATGTCAGCTACCTAAATCGCCAGGAAGTTTTGGGGCTCCTGCGTCCGCACAGGCTCTACACCCCGACCTCCATATAGCTGCTGATCGTATTGCGCTCTATGACCGAAAGAGAACAATTTACAAGAAACCGTTTATGTAAGCGCCGTTTAAATGAGAAGGATGAGATACGCTTGAACAAGGAGAGCGCTAATCCGATGACTACATTGTTCGCAGGCAGAATAAAAGCATGCACAGTGTGTCAACGGTGCAGTTGCGACAGCACTTTGCGGCCTCTCTGCTCGATGCAAACGCCCCCGCACCAGACTTAGTTATTGGGCAACCGCTTACTTTAGAGTAGTACCACAAGAACTCACCGTATACGGTTGAAGACGTTGTGCATATTTTGCACGGGATACCCAAGAATAAGAGCAGTGGTTTTGATAGGATTTATTGCGATTATTGAGTTAAGTCGTTTTATTGTTTAGCAGGGGAGCTGTGTAATTTAACCAAGCGTACACAGCAAAAACACATAGCCTGGGTTTGGTGAAGTGAGGCTTTCTCTGCTAGTTAAGGGCAAAAGGCCCTGTCTCCAGAGCAATTTGGGTTCAGAAAGGGTCGAGGTACACAGAACGCACGCGCGTGTACTTCAGTCGAAAGTTGAGCGGGTGTTAACTATATCTGAGGGTTAATTGTGCACCGTCTTTACTGATTGTGTTAAGGCCTTTGACAGAGTTCCCCTTTTACCTACTAGTCGATTCACTTCGAGACATTGGAGTGTGGTCGCTGGAAAGGGCGAGGGCTGATGTTTGTCTTACTCATCGCAGACCTAGCCTACTATGTGCGGGAGGGGTTCAAAACGCCGTCGTTTTTGCGGATTATATATGAGTAGTCTCTCGGAACTGCGGTGCTATTTGTCAAATTATTGGCGACAGAGAGAGTTGGCTGCAGCAGAAACAATATTATGTTGTGGTCAACCGCTTGAGTGTGTTATTTCCTTCCCGTAAGTGCGTCTGAGACTACAATATATAGGAACGACTTTACTGATTAGGCGTCTATTGTCTCTTTTGTAAGATTACCTTAGGCGTCTATTGTCCCCTAGGTGAAAGACCTTCAAAAACTGTCTTAGAGTGCATCTATTTGAACTTTAAATTATACCAATGTTGAGGCACAGCTTTAGTAGGGTGTAAGGCCATCTTTCAGCGGTAAATTTAGCGCAGCTAGAAAAGTTTATGAAGTGTGCCGCGGACGGCAAGCAAGTGTATCTGCTTGCAGGTTGTGCGCCGGCAGTGGAAACAATCGAATCAGGCATTGGTAAACTATTACAGGACTTTTTTCGGCCATTTTTGTTGGAGAACAAGGAAAAGCGACCGAGCCCTCGGCAGAGGTAGCGCAGTTAATTGTGTTCCTCGCCAGGGAGCTTTGGGATGCAATGGCACGCACTAGTTAGCACGTGTATACAAACCGTTGCAAGACACATCGACAGTGTTAATGACAATGCTATAGGTATAAGCATTTGCCATTTTAAAATGCATATTTATTGCGAAATAAACATTCATCATTATAAATTTACATATATGTATACATGTACATATATAAATATATACACATGTATATACGTTGTTAGTATACAATCGAATATTTGGATTTATGTATCAAAGTAGTATTCGGAACATCAGTGTTTCTACGGGACCAAATTGGCTACGATGGTTGAGTCATAGATATTTGTATATATATATATATATATATATATATATATATATATATATATATATATATACAGATAGAAGCAAGTTTATGCACGACTTTACTTTCTACGAGATTTGTGATCACAAACAAGAAGGCCGCTTACCGAAACAAAGGGAACACACAAAAACCGCAGCGTACATGGCTATACTCTAAATCATAGATACGCGAAGCTAAGTGGCGACCTAATGGTGGGTCGACAGTATCTGTCGCGTTGATGTCGGCGTTCCTTTACAAGCGATCTTCGGGTGAGAGACGTAAATGGACGCTGCGTCATGCCCTCGTAGTAGCGCCAGCAAAATTGCCCGTAGTAGTTAGTGGAGTAGCATCAATCGTCAGCATGAACTCATAGAGTGACGAATAGACAATATAAGCAAACGCATGACTCACAATGCACAAGTGCTATGCAATGAGATTGAACCTCACTTTCCCACTGTCCGTCTATTATGCTTCGAATTGCGAGATAGCGGACTACTTTTATATATATATATATATATATATAGACAAAAGGGCTTAGCGTCATGACCCGACTTTATGCACTCAATGCTTCTTTGGTTGGACAGGCAAGGCTTCTTAAATTAATTCCATGAGTCGAGAGCTACACCCTGACAAAATAAATAGTCAAGGTGATGCCGAGAATTTGTAATCTAGTAACCGCTTTGTAACTTAGTAACCCCTAATGTATATATATATATATATATATATGAAGCAGGCGATGCGTTTCATGTATTTACTCGGTTTTGTTTTATATTTTCTCAAAAAGGGCTTCGTTCTAACCTGATCACTATACTATCTCTTTGGAAGCAATACGTTCTTACATAGGCTATTGTAGACGAAAGATCAAATGTATACCTTGTTAGAAAGATGAAATCTATCAGGCACAAAGCGGCTTTGAGAATTTTTTTTTGAGCTGATGTATTTATGCCGCCGTATCTTTTAGAAAAAAAATGTAGTTCTGAAAAAGAAGTCTTAGGTTTTAAAGAAACTTTGTACTCTTGTTGTCTTGATCTCGACAAAATCAACGCCTGCGTCCCAGCTTTTTTCTGCCCTGAGTATCTCTGAAAGTCCATCATCCCTGAGCACCCATGAAAGTCGTGTCTACTTCAGACTTCCCGATCTGCACGAGATGGACGTCCTTGGTCTTGCTTTACAGCCTTATCTGTAGCCAATTCTCTTAAACCAACGTGACCAGGCGTTGCCCACTTCGTGCGCAATTTTAATTTCTTCAGCGCTGATCTCCATCCTGCGTTTGTCGCAGATTTGCGGATTCCCATTCAGCAAATGCTTCTAAAACGGATTTACTGTCTGGAGTTTCGTCTCCAATGGACTGAAGTGTGCCTTAAGGTCAAAGTTTTCACTTCAAAGGCACCTTCTAGTAGAGCCTCTATTATGGAGTCCAATCT
Source organism: Dermanyssus gallinae (assembly GCA_003439945.1). Classification (NCBI taxonomy): domain Eukaryota; kingdom Metazoa; phylum Arthropoda; class Arachnida; order Mesostigmata; family Dermanyssidae; genus Dermanyssus; species Dermanyssus gallinae. The sequence goes on from QVRM01001622.1 coordinate 757,483, forward strand.
GTAAACTGTCGTCGTTGCGTTTCTCACTTCTTTATGATCTGCCTCTGCGAGGTTTGGTGAAGTGTCTTAGGGGCATCCAGCTCCTGTCGTTTTCTGGTCATTGGTGATCCTAATTATGGCCACCAAACCAGCCTTTAGTCTGTTGTTTCTTTCTTCCGCACGAACTCCCGCTCGGCTAGCTTCCGGGACACTTGTGAGAAAGGATTTCCTCCTTGAAAGGGGTGTCCTCCATCCACAGGCCATGATGGATTTTTTTGTCTATCGAGAGATGGTCTTGGTCGTATATATGTGTGGCACAGTATGTAGTGCTCTATTTATCTGTCTATCTATATAAGTAAGACACTGTTTATATAGCGCCATGTTATACTGCGCTAACTGTCCTTAGTCGAGCAACTTTTCGAATTCGAATCTAAATGGGTGGCGGACACAAACAAGCGTGGTTCTCCAGAGCTCCGCAGACACACGTCCGTAGTTCTTGGCGCAGCAATATAACTAGTTTTCCATTTGTTTATCTAAGCGCAGCAACATTACCCAATTTCGGCTGCATCATTTTTTGTGAGATCCGTAGTATTCACGCAAGTGTATCAAAATGCGGTAGATGCTTAAAATATAGGCGAGCTTATCTGAAAATCACCATGTGCTACAAACGAAACCTTTATTCTTTTAGAACTGTGTAAAATTGGCATATCGATGCTTTTTTTACACGATTAGCGTGTTGGCCTGGCACGATTTGCGGATTACCCATCTTACCATCCAATTATGTATTTCTTATAACAGGTGGTGGCACGTATTTCATATCGCGGACGGCGCTGTCTTTTTGTACAGAGTGAATATTGAATTATGTTCTATAAACAGACATGACTTTAGGGATGACTCACCCTACCAAGGCTTCGCCAGATCGAGTCTCAATGTCAACTGTCCAAGAAATGTCGCACAATTTTGAACCGGAGGGAATAGGGGATGAAGAACACGGGTTTAATGTGTTTATGAGTCCCACGCTAATCGCTGCCAGTTGCCAGCAAGCATTCCCAAAATCTCATATTTAAATGAAGAAAACAAAGACTTTGTTTGACGCTCATGCTTCAATTAACGTTTTCCGTCTCTACTCCCGCCTATTTTTAAACCAGTTTCCAAAGCTGCATGGGTAATCCCATTCGGAGAAATCTAGCCAGACGTGTTTGCCGCGAAATCGTGAGATAACACTTCCATTTATACGTGTACATACAGTTACGCTCTAACGTGATTTGTCGGCGTTGGTCTTTAGCCACGTATCTATCCATATCGGCTGTATAATATTGCAAAAATGTATGCGTCCCTAAATGTGCGGATAATTTGGATACATATAATATAACTCTTACTAGCTGAGTTAATGTCAAACGACCCATAGACGGGTATATCTTAAGTGACTTCACCTGTCGTTTTCAAAACTGTAAGCATCGTCAAACTTTGTCTGCGTTTATTTTAATTCTCATATCCTGTTTGTCGTTATCTAGATGAAATGACCTTGGTTGCATTTGACACACCTACATTTTGCTGTGTTTGTATCATTGACAACATTCGCGACCTGGAAATCTCCGCCTAGCTGCAAAATAAGCTAGACCTACGACCTTACTGGCCTGTGCATGCTTTTAAGGATCGTGCTTTCCGCACATGCCAAAATTGTAAATGAGGTCGATATACATACTTGTTAGTCCAGCCATTACTATATATCCTAATAATAATAATAATAATAACAAGCAATAAGATGGCCAGGCAACTAATCGGCACTGTGGAGCACGTCCACGGAGTGGTTTGTTCAACAATAATAAATCGGGCTAAGTCCCTGTGTTTCTAACTTGACCTATTTATGTATGCCACTCTACAAGCTCGATTCCGATTCGACAAAACCTCAAACGGCGCAACTCAAAATCAACCTCAAACTACGTTTGTCACTAGAAACAGCACGACAACTCGTAAACGATAAACGTGAACTCAAGCGTCTAAAACGTCCGCATCGGCGGCCATTTGTAGATGTAGACCGTACACGCTGATGATATTGCAGTCGAAAAATCAATCTTCAATCGTCGCCTCATACATATTGACTGTGTACTGTACAGTTGGTGACGGCGACTGAAAAAGTTCACCAAGCCAAATCGGAACGAAAATCGGAATTCGAATCACGAGTGTGATTATCGGATCGCATCACATCGAGTAGTCACAGATAGATACACATAGACAGCGGTGACATAAAGATAATGAAGCTAAGGACGTGTCGGGAGCCGGCCACGACGGGTGGTTGGTTGTTTGTCCACGGAGCTCTCTGTTGATATCATTAAGGCAGCGGAAGAAACAGCACAAGTCAAAGTAGAAGCAACAGTAGCAATGACAGAGTGAAATAAAACTCGTCGTCTTCGGCGTTGTTGTTGTTGTTGGTGGTGTTTGTTGTTGTTGGCTGTTGTTGTCTTTGTTGTCGTCGTCGTTGTTGTTGTTGTTGTTTTTGTTGTTGTGGTTGTTGTTGTTGTTGTTGTTAGTGGTGTTTGTTGTTGTTGTTGTTGTTTGTTGTTGTTTGTTGTTGTTTGTTGTTCTTGTTTGTTGTTCTTGTTGTAGTTGTTAGTGGTGTTTGTTGTTGTTGTCTTTGTTGTTGTTGTTGTTGTTATTGTTGTTGTTGTTGGTGGTGTTTGTTGTTGTTGTTGTTGTTGTTCTTGTTTGTTGCTGTTGTTGGGTGCTGCTGAGTTCTCGTTTGTTATCGTTGCATCTTTTCGTGGTAGATCAGATCTAGCAGCTCACATTGGGTGATGATGACACCTCGGCTAGCCGCAGCGTCGTGTTGTCGTGTGTGATATATGCGTGTGCTTGCGGTCGGGCGCCCTCTACCACCACCATCACCACCATCACCACGATCGTCCTATCTTGTCGATTGCCAATGAGTGTCGGGGTGACAAGTCGGTGAACGATGTTAGCCCGATCACGGCGGACAGTCAGAGAAGCTGGCTGGCTGGCAGGCAGGCGATCAGTGAGTGTATCTGGCAGCAAGCAGATTTCATGTCGATTCCGTGTGTTGTTGTTGTTGTTGTTGCTGTTGCTGTTGATGCAAGTGAGCTGCTGCTGTTGCTGCTAGTGTGATAATCGCTTGACATCTCGGTCACACAACTCGACGGTGACGCTTGTCGATCTCAGGTGAGATAGATAGGCGCGGGCGCGTGCGTGATTGTGTGAGAGAGAAAACAAGAAAGAGAGAGAGAGAAAGAACGAGAGAGATAGAGAGAGAGAGAGAGAGAGAGAGAGAGAGGCGATAGAGGCGAGAGTACCAAAAGAGAGAATAAAAGAGGTTTTTAAAGGGTAACGTTGAAATACTCAGATGCGTTAGCTAGTTATACACAGTCTTTGCAATACACAAAATGTTTGTTGTTGTTAACAAGCTCATACAATAAGTGTGCTGCCAATAAATGCTGTCATACTGTACCTTCTCTCCCGTTTGTTTTGCCGGCAAAATTGCAATGCTAATTTATTCAATAGGATGCATTCGTTTCATGTGTTTTGTCCCTTTTAGACAAGCTGTTGCAACTTTGGCTTGTGCGTTACAAGTAACTTACTTAGACTGGATCTTAGCAATCGCTTAATCAGAGCTTAGAGTCGTCGTAAAGCAGTATGTACTTAAATACAAAATAATTTACATTTTATTTACACAAACATGTACAGAAATAAAAAAGAATATTTAAATTTATTATCTATTTTTGGACGATGGTTCTCGACCACTAAATCTAATCTTCTTATTTTAACTGTACTTTTTCTACACAACATGTGTGATAATAAATCTGACTATAAATCTAATCTTCTCCGATGTAAATGTAGGTCGTCAGCAGAAATAAATATTTACTGCAACGACGCGGCTAAATGTATTGCTTGTTTTAATTAATTTGCACAAGAGTGTATGTCTACGCAAGAGATGTGAGGTATTCCTAAAGTGTTTATGTTTCCGCTGCGGGACAATGTTCTGCTATTGTCCCGCGGAATCAAGCCAGCAGGGTGAACCAATATGTATCGTTAAAGACGGCTCTATTTTGCCGAAGCCGCTTCCCTATTATGTAGACGTACGAGCGACCAATGAGACAAACGATGTATAATGTCTCGAGTCTCCGCTGACCAGCGGACGTGTTGCGGCATTATGGTATTCTTTCTAGAAACGTTCGAGCTACCAGATCGTTGTGCAGGCGAGATGCATGAGCGCATTTGGCATCAATTTTACTTTCATAATTAGATTTGCTTCTTGTTTTTTTTTACTGACCGCGGTCGCCAAACAATGATGCATTGTTTTGCAGGGCTTTGTTAATAACAACCCAACGCACCCAAAAGAAGCTGCGCCGGGGTCGATTTAGGATGGAGTATCAAAAAGAGACAACTAAATGTAGGAAAGTAAGGGCTATTTGCTGCCGCATCGTTTGCAAAAATTACACAATTTGTGAGATCATCTGTTGCTCAATTTCACCAATTTAATAGCATCAGACAGGGGGCAGATGCAACTAAGATTGTGCCAATATAGACACTCGTAAGTCACTAACAAATACTTACAAATAAAACCTCTTAGGTACAAATTCGACCGTTTTTCTTCTTCTTCTTACTGTAGTTTTCCTTTATACAACGTATGTATTAACAAAAAAATCAATATAAGACTTCTTCGGGCGATGTTCTAAATCAGACGCAGTCACTCTAAACTAGTGATGTGTGCTTGTGACTTAGTTTTTCCATAGGTAGGCTAGAACACCACGAACGTTAGCGTTTTAGGTCATTAAAAGAGAGAGCTGCTATTTATGGCTAACGCATGCACCAAGCGGTGGTCTATCTAGAATAGCTCACTGTGACGCGTTTGCTCGAAAGAAAACTCTATGCGAACTAAACAACTCAATCCAGTTTATTTGTTGCCAATGCCAACCCGATTGTACAAATATACAAAAGACAAAGAGTTAGACAGAACCAATTACGACTTCCGCAATTAGCTACGACAATTCAGCAACTACGACGGGCTTGCGAACCGATGGCTCGTGTACGTAGGCGATCTAGTATGCAATCTAGCTCATGTATTATATATAGTTCAGCATTCGAAGGCGAATTCGAATTACGTTGTCCTCGTCACTGTTGCTGTGGAGCGCCTTAACAATGTATTCGATTGAGGCGTTCCATTGCGCGCTCTGTCTGAATACAGTTAAAACGCGCAAGCAACTTTCACGACAGTAGCACTAAGCTGTTCGTACTCTACTATTGCAGGCAATGACGCCCTCTCACCTTAAATCATCCAGTCTAGTCTACGGTTTAGTGTGCATTGTCGACTTTCTAGTCTTTGTCTGTAACACTATTTGAGGTCATCTTCATCATCACCATTACTATACTACTTTTACTACTACTACTACGATTATTACAACAACAACGACGATACTCACAACAACAAAAAACTACCTAAGACTGCAAATGTTATTTCTTTAATAGACATATAATGGTTGCGCTACTGTTGTTGTTGTTATTGGTATTGTTGTTGTTGCTGCTGAGGTTGATGTTGCTAGTGTTGATGCTGGTGTTGTTGTTGCTGCTGTTGTTGTTATTGGTATTGTTGTTGTCGTTGCTGATGTTGTTGTTGTTGATGCTGGTGTTGTTGTTGCTGCTGCTGCTGTTGTTGTTGTTTCTGCTGTTGTTGTTGCTACTGATGCTGGTGCTACCTACAAAAAAGCTCACTTGCACACTAAACGACATGCACTGCCATACAGTTAGCTGTCATACATATACGTGTATATGGGGGTACATGTGTGACGTGACACGACCGGGCACGCACTGGCACACGTCAGTTAGTCCACCATAGAGACGACCACGGCGCGTCACCGAACTGTTCATTTGCACGAGTGTTTTGTTTTTCTTCCATCTGTCCACCCGCTATTCTGCCATTTGCATCTTTTTCTCTTTCTGTGTGAAGTGGGTAGTCGAATTGGGGTGGGCTGTCGATTGGGGAGCGGCCGTGCGACTGTCTTCGACCACGACTTCAAACTACGATGAATTACTTAATACAATAACTACCACATCTTCTACTATTACTGCTACTACTACTACTACTATTACTAGCACAGTCTCTGCCGTCTCTACTTTTACAACCTCTACTATATGTGTGTGTGTGTGTACTACATGAGGTTAGCACAAGTGAGGTTACACACTTCAGGTAGGCAAAAATAATCGTTTTTAGCTGGACGCCACTCCAAACGCTTCACTGCGGAAAGTTGTCGACGCGATGCCTGCTCAAAAGCAAGAGCATTTTTCGTCTGTCTGTGCAATTCGACTTCAACGTGGGATTCGTGGTTTAGTGTCAAGTTGCGCGTTACGCGTTGCAACACGCTCAGAGAACGCTTAACATGCTCCGTAGTCGCACGATTTTTAGCGGCTTTCTTTGAACATTGGCATAGCAGGGAACAGATATTTAAAGTACAATCTTTGCTACGAATATATATATATGGATGTTTTCTTAATAATATTTATTTTTTTACTTATAAAAGTAGGTTTACTAAATGTGTTCCCTATGATCAAGTTAGATTCAGACGCCCAAATCAGCATGCATACTATAAAATAATTAAAGTGTTCATCGTACCGCTGTCCGGCCGTAGTATTTGGTTCCTTAAGGCTATTTTGTTTCAGCACGAGCAAAGTGCATGGCAAGGTATAAAAATCTTTATATAAATATATATATATATATATATATATATATATATATCCATTATATATATATATATATATATATATATATATATATATATATATATATATATATACGTATAGACATATGTGCATCTTGTGTCTGTGTAGTACTGTTAGTAGCGATTAGTAAATGTTATAAGGCATTCGTGTCGATTAGGGTAATTGATATGTAAAAATCTTATATATATATATATATATATATAAATATTTATATTATATATATATATATATATATATATATATATATATATATATATATATATATATATATATATATATATATATGCAAGTAGGTGGCGTGCGCATTTTATGCAGTTTCTAGATAAACTAGCGTAGCACCATTTTTTTCAACGTTAGAGCCGCGTCCCCTATGGGGACGCGACTGCTGACCAAACCTACAAACAAACGCAAGCTTTTGCTGTTGGTGGACAACGGGAAGCTGTTGTTGTTATTATTGCATAGCTGGTTGGCAGCGGGGTTTATAAACGGGCTGTTGATGCATTTTACGGGATCTCTCTTGTTGAGATGGTTTTAACACAGAGTCATTATTGGGAGGGGTGCTATAAGTCATATACATATCTATATAATAAATATATAAACGCAAATGAGTGACGGATAGCCTTTATATCTAAAAAGTTTCTATGTGCACATACATACGTCTACCAAAATGTGTGAGTCAGAATGCATACACTGCATTCAATGAGGCGAGCCGCAAGTGAAATTCCGTAAAACTGGCGGTCTCCTTGTGGTTTTAAATGTTGGTACTGACTACTAACAGGCATTTATATGAGTTTGGCACAAACATTGTAAGGTGAAAAAATATATGTGAGTGAATATAGTAATGCACTTGCAGCACAGCAGCGGTGCTATTTTGGGGAGATCTAAAACTAATCTGTAGCGCTATCAACTACGTTTGTATTTATTGCCTAGTTATGTTCTTCTTAAATATAAATATAAATATATAATATGCTTAGATTCAAGCTAAGCACTACTATATATATATATATATATATATATATATATATATATATATATATATATATATATATATATATATATATATATATATAATATGCTTAGATTCAAGCTAAGCACTACTAAGCGCCTCAATCATTATTGACAATACGCTCTATCTATATATGTGTGTAGGTGGCCGTATACAGCACTAAGGGTGTGGTCGGCGGAAATGAACAATCGCGGGAATTTTCTCGCTCTGACGAACTTTGACATTATAACGGTTCTTCTTTTAACAGAACAATTGGAAGCAGTGAAGCTAGCGCACATCGAGCACAAGGTTTAGGAGGATTCTCTGAAGGAGCTTATGTGTTTACGTCTGCGTAACGTGCTAGCTACAGAACGATACAACAGTTACCGTTATTTTTAAGTAGAGAAATACGGTGTGCCTATGATCTCGGCAAGGAAGCTCTCTTCAGCGGCAAGGAGTTCAGTTGCCGAAGGCGATCCTGTAGGAGCAGCGCTCCAGCTCTACATTACCGCTGGCCGTGAAACTGTCTTATGGCGTAAAGCTTTGTGTTGCGATCTTGACACGGCACCAAACCATAGACAGTTTGGCTAGGTTGTTCAATCAGCCACTTGCAATATTTTCGAATTGTGTTTTATGGTCAATTGCTTCTAAACTACGCTAATTGTTTCTAGGTTGCAAGGAGGTCATGCGATTCAGGGTGATTCAGGTAAGTGATAGAGAGAGAGAAATAGGGAGAGAGAGAGAGAGCAAAGCAGATAAGTGTAACATGGAAGCGACACGGAGAGAGATCCGAGACTCGAGGAAACGCGCGAATGCAGCCAAAGGCAGCTCGTTCAATTCGGAACCAACAAATAAACGATATCTGCGATAGCTGACCAGACTATTATGAACCTTATTCAAACCATAAATGAGCAAGATAGATTCACTATGAGAAAGTACGCGTGCTGTGAGAGATGGGTGTTCTGCAGAAGCAGCGCAGAAGAATCCAGAACTTCAGCTCGTCGAATTCAACTCACTCTACCGTTCTACTGCTCTACTAACCGCTGAGGTGCTGCAGGTCTGTACGCATAAAGTTGTCTACATGTCAAAGCTATACCTCCGAGTGCAAGTGACTGTGGCAGTGGAGTTTTATAGTAAACTTATGATTTGTAACTGATGTATATATCATCAAGCACGAGACCTAGATAGGCATATTGCAGAGTATAGGGTTAAATGATTAGTGACAACCTCAACTTATATATAAATATGTATGTATATATATATATATATATATATATATATATATATATATATATACGTACATTCATGCATACCCACGTACATACATACATTCATAAATATATATATATATATATATATATATATATATATATATTTATCTATACGTACATTCATGCATACATACATTCATATATAGGCAGATACATACTATAAATAGAACATTAAGTATAACATGCAATTATGAGATGCTACTTATAGTTTTTTGTCGATACGGGTTTTATATCTATGTATTTCACGGTCATTTGTGTATATATAACTTATGTAAGTGTGTAGGTACGGATATATATATATAATGAGAGAGAGGGAAGATTTGTAGTCATGAGCATTATGAATGCCAACAAAATGCACTGTCTAAAAAGTTTGTTTGTAGGCGAGAGGCATCTTTTAAAAGACTGGACCGTTCTCTTAATACTCAACACAGTACTAAGTTTATCGTTACAATAGCATACTAATACTTGTGAGAACCACTAATTCTCGCTTTGTCTGCAACGGTTTTATATGCGGGAAAACGACTAGGGCAGTGACTGGCCGGCGGGTAATTATAGCACTAGTAAAATTGATATGAGCATACAATATATGGACCCATATTCTGTGCGATACGAGGCGATTGGGAACAGACGTACAAAGCGAGGCATGGGACGAGAAAAAGCGTGAGTGTACCAATACAAAAGTAAAATACCGATCGATTTGCGTTGATCGAGGCGACAAATAAATGCCATCAAAAGTAGCTGTCACTCAGCCTATTGGACGTGTCTATATGCCTAACGAGACAGCATTTTGAGGGAATGGTGCAGTCTTTCGCGGATGTCAGGTAACTAAGTTAACGTCGTCGACAACATGTTCTAATATGTTGTATCTATATATATATATATATATATATATACAACATGTTCTAATATGTTGTATATATATATATATATATATATATATATATATATATATATATATATATATATATATATATATATATATGTACATATATATATATATGGTGCGTTACGAGATAAACTGGTCCCGTTATAGACAGCGAGACGCGAGAACACATACTAGATTCAGGCTTTCTTCAAGCGGTGGTGCCGGCTGTCGCGTCGGCGTCCACCTGTGCAACGTGTCTGAGTTAATTTCGCTAGGATGACGCTCATCGAATGATGATGAGTCGATGGCAGGGTGATACGATGGTCCCGTAACCTCACGCCTCAGCAAGATTTCCTACTATCAGGGCGGCAAGACTTTTTCGCATAGGGAGGGCGACTTTAGGCGCTTAAAGCACTCTCGAGGTTCTCGTTCGTTGCAGCAAATCGGAGCAGTACAGGCGGCGATATGCGATCGACGCGTCCACACCATTTTACGGTCTGGACAGTCGCGTAACTGATGATTGACACCAGCTGACGCCCTAGCAACAGCGATGCGCGTAGCGTTTTGAAAGTCTGCTTTAATTGTTTCCTATCGAGAAGGCCTTGAGTATCTGAGTGTCATTACACTGTCGTTCGGGAAACATGCCAATTCCGTGTGAGCCATGATTTGAGTCGCGGTGTGAATTTCCGGGTGTTATTTGTTTTCGGTCGATGGAAGCTCTCGTTCGCAGGACATGATGTGGTCTACATTGTCTTGCGGCAAACCGCATGCCGTTCAATGTGCCGCTAGACCAGAGTACCAAACTTAATATTCCGTGCGCTGGTGCTGAGGTAGGACTGATGAGGTCAGTCCATTTAACTTTAGGTTAGTCATTGGAACCCACGAGGTCAATTATGGTAGTGCGTTTCTCAGTCTCACCGTCACCAAGCCAATGCTCACATATACAAATTTCTTGCCAGAATTTGCAAGTGCCAATTGGTCAAGGGCAAATATGGCAATGTTTGCTGTGTGTGTCTTCCGCGAGGGCGATGAGAGGAAGCGTGGTGTGTCGTTCGAGGCTTCGTTGCATTGTCGTCGGTCGCTGCATCGATGTGGATGTCTCAGGAGCACCTACGGAAGCACTAACCGAAGCAGCTGCCAACTAAGTGCGGGCGGAGCGATCTGGATTGCTGTATGATGCCTTGAGCGAAGAATCTACGGGAGCCTTCATTGAAATGTCATTGCTTCTAGAGCGGTACAGGTTGCTGGCGAGGATAGTGATGTGTGGTGAACACCTGCAACATCAACACGTGAGGTAGCTTAAATATAAACAGAGTAAGACACGCATCGTCTTCAATAGCTTTTTTGATAGAAAAGGTACGCAAATCGACTAGAATTAAAAAATTCTGCTGACCTCACTCAGGGGCAGCTCTTCTATGTGTTAGTTATATTCTCGTGAATGGATTACGTTGCATGTAAATGTTATATTCTCGTGAATGGATTACGTTGCATTCTATATATATATACATATCATGAAAATATAAGGTGCTTTTTACGCTCACCTCTACATGCCGGGAGACTAATATGACTTCGAACCGTTTTTGCGGGCCCGCCAAGGACTTTATTCGGGTGTAGATGGCCCGATTATCAAGAACTATTTGCTTTCAGCCAACGGCCACCTTCTTCTGGTGGTGGGCGAGCCATATCCGTCTTGTCAGAGGACGCCAGTTTCTCTCAACGCCTCTTTGCGCTCCCTGTGGATCTCGATCTCCTCTTGCTCCGCAAATCAAAGGAGTAAGAGTGAGAGGGAAATCGGTAGAGAGAGATAGAGAGAGTGATGACTGGCTTGATGTAGGACATGGTAACCTGTCATTTCTCGATAACAGGATGTGAATGGCTCAGGTCCCAGCCAGAACAATCATCCGTCACCATCCGATGCATACCGAACGGCCTGTAAAATCCACCCTAGAATTAGATTCTTGTAGTTCATTGTAATTTAAATCAGACATTTCGGCGTTTCATGCGGCCTCACGCACATTCACACAAATATATATACAGAAGCAATGCTAAGCCTAGTTTGCCCATTTTTCATATATATAAGTCCCTTTTTTGTTTTAAGGCCTTATAAATATTAAATTTGCTTATAAACGTTATAGCTGAACATAATTATAGTCGTTTGTTATGACTATGCTACGTCGCCTGAGCTTTTGCTCGTATTAAATTGGCATTCATATTTTAGGTATCGCCGAATTGAAAGACCGACGGCCTACAATTACTAATTCCTATTATCATCACAGTAGGATCGTCGGCGAGAATCTAGTACGGAAACGAGACACCGGGCGCAGACACAGAGGGAGGGAGCTCAGTTAAGATGGCAATCTAATTCGATAGAAGCGTTTATATTTGACGTTATGCGCGCGCGAACGGTCACGATATTGACATTGCGTCTCTGCGCAGTATTGCAGCGTTGCGTGCACTCGCACTCGTCCTGTGTCGCTGAACGTATTTGCCTGCTTGCGAAACATCTTCTCCTTGCGGACCTGCGGTTGCGTAGTGGTGCATAATAGGGCTCAGGGTAATGTCCTAGGCAGGTTGAGTGGCCGACTTGCGCAAGTCCTTGCACGACGATGACCCAAGGGCCAAGGTTCAAGGAACAACGTAGCTACGTAATGCAGCGCGGTGATGACAAGTCGATCCTCTGCTTCGCCTGCCCTCTTCCCCTTTCCTGGCAGGGATTTTTCGGGCCACCTCAAGTCGGTGGTTCAATGAACCCCAGCAAGCAACTGGTCTGGCGTGAGATACCCCATGCCTTCTTCTAGGTCACTGAACCCCCGTTTCGCCTGCCTACAACAAGGTGCAACGACATCGAGTGGCGCAACGCATACCTCTTTCCCTTAGTTCCTCTTGCCCTATTTCCGCGCACTCTTTACCTCTCCCCCTCTGTTCTGTCGCCTTTGGCTCTGATTCATTCGCCCGTTGCTCTCTAGTGCGCATGGTCTAGGGGTAACCAGGTCCTAGTAGAGATAGTCCGACGCTTTCCACTGAGATATGGCCTAAGTAAAACGATTGGGGGGTGCCACTCTTGCTGCTCAGAGAAGAGGCAATATTTATTTAAAGCCGGTTGTTTTGCGGTGGATAGAGCTCTCATAATAGCGTGTTTGTCTTTACGGCATGCTGTACTTAGGCGCACTTTTATGTTATTAGGAGCGAATATGCGTATATATTTTTTTTCAAACTAATTTTTTGATAATTGTGTCGAATGCCCTCTATCATGGATAACTGTGAGTCATGGATATATATGCAACAAACTGAAATAAAAAAGTTTTTAACAAAAAATTATCTAACTGTTTTGGGCCATCCCATCTTATTTGCAACTGAGTGGAAAATTCATTTTTTAGTCATTTTCTATTAATATTGTTTATCGTCTTAATATTTAAACAAATTACAATTCATGTATGTAGGAACATCTGGCTCAGAATACGTTTTTTTTGCTACAAACTTTGTAACAATATTCTTCTTACAATGCTAATGGCTTCAGATGTTCAATTCAATATAACTCTTCACAATCTAACCTAGAATAATAAAACTGATTTTTTTATTTTCTCGAATATGGTAGAAAGCTGGACATCATTTCTTGGGATTGCATTTTTGCATGCAAACATATGTATATTTCCTGCCTGTCTTGTATAGATGCCCGTTAAATTTTCTTCAAGCATGGGTTCCAAAGTAAGACTCCATATGTTATTGTAAGCAACAGGTGTACCTGTTATTTGCAATAACATATGCGCCCTTAATCAATGCTTAAAGAATATTCAACGGCCCCTATACAAAATAGGCAGGAAATGCCGACGTGAAATTGCATATATATATATATATATATATATATATATATATATATATATATATATATATATATATATATATATATATATATATATATATGCAAGTTTATCGCGATAAAAACATTCTGAATCTAATTTTTCTATGTAGAATAATCCAAAACTCTGTGCTAGCTTAATGTTAGCAGATTAAACTCTTCATTGAATAAAACGTATGTGCAAATATATTTATATATATTCTCACAATACTTGCCCAGTGATAGATATGCTTCAGAATCCCTCTAGTAATGTAATGCGCTTATATCAGCGGGTTTATAGAAAGTTGGGGTATTGTATACACATGAACACTTCTGTTACTACTAAAATATTCGTTTGCTTTAAATTCAAATAGCTCTGCTACAAAGCAAAAAAACAAGTCGTTTTTGGGTTGATATCAAGCTAACCGAAAATTCAAAACATTTTTATGAGGGTTGTTTTAATTATAGACCATCCTTAGTCTCCTACAGTTGACTGCTGCAGACTTGCAAGCGCCGTGACTAAATCTTTGTGGCAGCATGGCCGCTGACCCTCAGCAGTATAGTTTATCATCTATTCTCAATGAGCACCGCTCACAGAAAATTCGATCAACAACAGGGATCGAACCGGCGATACTCCGATTGATAACAACAATAAATAGCGTACTAGCCTCCTAGACAACGCCGTCACATATGACTAACTAACTTGACTCTGAAGCGTGGTCCGGCACGGACTAGGTAGTTCACCTTGTACATACATATATTTATATATACTTTTGTTAAGGTAACTTCTCTCAGCTTCCTATACACAGTAGACTTCTATGGAGGTAGTCCAGTTCATAGCGGACCGGATGCTACTAGCATACGACACGACTGTTGATAGCAACAGCCGAATTGTGTGCCCAGCTTGCAACAAAACGAATTTGCAACAACTACAGCGTAGGTAGAACAAGCGGAAAGTTTGTCCAACAACTCACCAGTGGTGCTGGAGCGGGCGGCGCGTTCGCCAACGGTAGGTTAACGACCTAGGTCCGATTAGCCAACCGAAAGATGAACCGTGATGTCCTGTCAACTAACTGCTCGGCTTCGGCACACCGTGCACACAAGGTCGATTGCAAGCAACGAAACAAGCAGGAAACGGACTCGCCTGTTGCCGCACGTTGTGTCGACCCGCAGGCTCCGGGTCATGGCAGCAACAGCTAGCAGCGGCGGGCCGGAGGCGGCAAAGGGCCGGCTGGCCGGGAGGTCCCGGCTTGAGATCCGGGACCTCCTGTGCCGGCAGTGGACCGCTCTCAAGTGGGCCTCGTCGTGGCGCCTTTTCTAGGTCGTCCTAGTCCACACCGTGCGGCGGTACGACCCTCCTCCTTCTCTTCCTGGCTCCTTTCGTTGCTACCCTTTCCCCAATGATACGCCTAGAGCACGCACGCCACTCGCCTCGTTGAGGTGTTGGGTAAGTCCTGATGACGTAATCCTTGTCGATTCATGCTCGCGTGTAGAGGCGCATCGCTTCACTCCTTCGTGGAGGCCTGAGGCGGTCATCAGTAGTCACCACGAGGCGGACGATGACAACAACAACAACTACTACTACTACGACAGAAACGAAAATGACCGGAAATGTCCTACCCTGTCCCCGAGACGAGTCAGAGTCTCCTGCGGGTACAGTCTCGCCCTAAGGGCAACCCAGTCGACCCCCCTTGGCCGGAGCCACCTAACCTTTCGTCGTATGTCCTCGCTGCGACGCACCATACCTAATCTGTCCGTCACCCGGGGAAAACCAGCTGACTGGCTGCCGGCTGTGAGTTGCTGACTGTCGGTCAGAGCTTTGCTAGGAAAACTTGACCAACCCCTGCGTCCGCTAGTTTACGTAGAGAGGTATGCGCGCATACGCGTCCATGCCTATACGTAAATGTGTATCTGTTTGTGTTTAGCAATGACTGCAGGACGTCTAAGAGATAAAGTGGGCAAGTCACGACGTAGGGGTATTCTGCTCTCTGAAATCTACACGCACTGCAGGAGAACTCGCCAGTGATAGTAAAAGTACGGGTCGTCATTGTAGTGACAGCACAGGTGACCCATAATTATATTCGAATAAATCGGTTCGCTTCACGCGAAAACGAAGGGTTTCACGAAAAGTTTCGGCCGGTTAAAGACGCTGACTCAGTAATCGCTCGCCTTTCCTAAATGTTTCTCGGCAGTCGCAGTTTTTCTCGGCAGTTATTCTGTCTTTCCTTTTTCGACATAGTTGCGCAAAATCTACGTTTGCTGGAGTTCCAGGCAATGCATTAAGAAACCAATTATACCGGCGTGTTCTGCGGAAAAATTAGCACAATTAGATGACATTTTACAGTTCTGAACATAAAAGCTTCAACGTAAAACATAACAACATATCGACTTTTTATGACTTTTCTTAATCCGGCTATTTTGCTAGCTTAAGTGAGGTGGTATTCAGATTATACGGAATTCTCCGCCGAACACTTCGGTATGATCGGTTTCTTCATGCGTTGACCCGATTGGTTCTCCCGCAAGCATAACATAACTATGTAGAGAAAAAAGACAGAATAACTATTTTTATAAAGTTCATCTTCTTTTCTGAATAAGGGCCGTCTTCTCCGGACGGCAACTTTATTTAAGTTCAGTAATTCCACATTGTATAATCGGTATAATTGTCTATGTTATGTGCATACTCAATATGAGTGAAATAAATATAATTATTTACAGTAATTCCTTTTTTTAACTTAAAACGTCTATAATATCACATTTTCATTAAATGCCACAATTAAGGGCATTTTGCATTGCAAATTATCGGTCGTGACCACCGACATATATATATATATATATATATATATATAATGGTCACGGCACAAGCACACCTGTATGTAATAATGACGTATCTAAATTAGAGCGGATTTTGCTATGTGATATGATGAGCACTCTGCTAGAGATAGAGTGAAACGGGAATTTCGCGCAGCTGATTTTTTCCGATTCATTCATCCGTTACAATGAGATTCGGATGGCAACAGCATCAGCGACTCACAGAAATTAGCCGGCTGATTCCAGAAAAACGGAGCCATCGGAATTCACCGTGCTTTTGCGGGAAATATAATTCTGTGCGGAGAAAAGAAGAAACCGATGACCAATGCTCATCAGCTGAATCTATAGTATTCATTCAGCCTCGAGTTATACAACTAAATGGATGGACAATGTAAATCTTTTTTTAATAAAGGCATACACTAAATATGATATATGGGTGTATGAGTGTGTGTACAGAGAATGTAGGTGCACCGCACTAACCATAAGCATGGCTGATCTGAATGCAGTGCCTTTGTCGTGACCTTCTGCTTGCTGTTGTTTTTGGAGATTGTTTGTGGTTGATCAGGTACCTAAATCACTGTTGATTTTAATGATTTCGATGCCTAAGCCTTGATGTTGGCATAGGAACGGATGATATTGTCGCTCACCGTGCCTTACTGTCAGTATGAGGACTGCACGCTGATGGTCACAGATGTATTATGTAACACATTGCAATTGTTCTACCAGCATGTGGCAGAAGAAACGCTTACGGCCTTAAGCAGCCAACGCTTTTATGGGGAAGAACTCGGGGGTTCGCCAGATGACTCATTCTGCTTCGGTCGATTTCCGCTTGCCTGGTCCCTGAGTCATCTTCGCCGATGATGCGGGTACGCATTAGTGAAGCTTATCTATGTGCTTATTGTGTCCACTTACCAAAATTTTTTGTACAAAATATATCACACACGATTTCTACTTGTTGATTGCATTGCGGCTAGCGACATTCGCTACAAGACAGTATGAGTAGAAGGCACACTTGTGTAAGGCCATTTTGAGCGTGCGCTGGACTCGCTGGTGCCCATGCTACACACGAATTGTACATAAAAATCCCCCTAAAATGATAAAAATATTAATATTATTATTAGTTTTACAGTGTTGTACTTTTTGACGATTGTCCTAGCCGCCGAGGATTAATGTGTGTACGAAGCAAATACTATGGTCGCCATCTGTACTACGTTCCCAAAATAAAATTGTATTAAGGTTTAGTTTTTAATGAATAATACGCATATCGGTTTCGGTGTTCCACAACCATTTAACTGTTAGCCACCTAAGACTATTGAGCAACTTTCCAATAATGAGAATGAATGGTAATAATGAGGGTACACTGATTGACCGTTTATTGGCTGATAAAATGTGTCGCGGAGTTCACTTATCTTGGTGTTAAGCTAACGCCGAGCAGCATATCGCTCTCGGCTCACATATCTCAGCGAGTTATTAGCAGCACTGTCGCCAGGACCTCAAATCTGGTGCCAGAGAAGCTCTCAGTAAAGCTCTCAGCCCTAACGCTATCCAAACTGAAGGCCGCCTCAGTGGCATCATATGGCATCACACTAATTGGGAAATGCCTATCCGCTCAACAGCTTATCGCTCACGACAATGGCCTTTTTTTTACAAAGAGTGTTGCGGCTCCCTAGAAGCGCACAAAGCAGGCAAATTATCTAGCGTGCCGAGAACGACGCCGTTTACAGAGAATCTTGTAAACCGCCTTCGAGTCCCGCCTGCGCCACTGTCACTGCGAGAGTTCTGTAGAGGTTTCGAACAGAAGATGAAAGAAGTACCAGAAACGTTCCACAGGACGCCGGCAATATTGGACAATTCATGAATGAAACCTCTTCTCGAGCAGCGCCACGGTGCCATCCTCTTCTCTGATCACGGGTTCCTCCGCAAACTGTGCTACCGAACTGGGTTCCATGACGCTTGCGATGAGTGTCGCCGTACATGTGGCGGCCTCATTTGCATGAAATATCATCATGACGGCGCCAGCAATTTTGGCGTTGAGTCGATTACAGGTCCTGGATAAATGCGTAGACATCATATTCTATATATGTTCAAAACGTTAACGTAAACAATTGCACTGATCGAGACCTTATTGACACGTGCAATGTAATTTGAAGGCGCTCATTATACCAAAATGCGAGGTGCTAAATTATTATTTATATAGTTTGCTTGCTAAACTTTAAAGTGCTATGCTAGCGACAGCCTCTGACGCAAAAATTGTGATGCTCTCGAGTCTTTCGTTAAAAAGTTAAGGCTTTTACCTACCTGCTTGGGTGTAAGGGGGCCTGCAGCTCAGATAGTCTCGAAGGCCAATGGACAAAATTCTTGCGGATAATCAACGCTAGAGTATTTTCTGCACTAGCCTCTGCTGACACGGATGCATGACCTGCTTGGCCTAATATGTCGGTAACAGTATTATACCAAGCAAGCATGCGACCGCGCTCAAAGGGTATCAGAGTCACACCATCTGGTCTTGTACCATCATCCTGTTGGTTCCAGTACACACGGAAAGCCGGCAGATCTCGTCATTTAAGGCGAAGGTATTATACGTGCTCGTCCGCCTGCACTTAAGACGCATGACAGACCATGATGGGCCAACGCGTCCATACTACGTTAAAATAAATACTATTCACACTTCGATATTGAGTCTGCATCTCTTAAATCAGTTACGCGCAAGAATCTAACGAGAGATAGAAAACTTATATATACAATGCACACGTTAGTGGCAAACCAATGCGGGGTCACACTCATCAGCCTGTGAGAATATCTTGAAAAGGCTTGAGCCAAACAATGACGGGTTATCCAACAAACTAGTTTTTTATGTCAAACAACAACAGCAAGAACAAAAACAACAACGACAACAACAACAGCAGCAACAGAAACAACACTGAATTGGCTGTATCGAGAAACGAACAGGAATGAAATAAATATCAGCCTAAACACAGTATATTGAGAACACGTTAGCAGACCAAAAGAAGGCACATTTTTTATTCAAAGGCAGATCTTAACGGCCATAATAGTTGTTGTAGAAGTTGTGGCACCATTGACGCTTGTCGTCGCCGTAGGAGCTACAGTAGTGGTAGTAGTAAACAAATTGCGTATATGAAAGTAGTCGGCAAAGAGCTGTTCGTTAACGAACACGAAATTAAGTCATTTTTGGCTGGGCCTAATGAGGTCCATACGAAACAAGCGCACAGGCGTGTGTTATACGCTATGTGACCAAGAGTAGGGGGATCGGTTCAGAGCTACGGATGGGCTTTTGACACGTGCGGAGGATTACATATATATCACATTCATTTCACTCAAATAGAGTATAAACAAGATGGTTTATCTCAATATGAAACATCATTATTTGTTGTCCTGCCGCTCCACCCAGCAGAGATCTTCGTTGTAGTGCCAGGCAATCAAGCGAGTGATACTATATATATATATATATATATATTTATACATATATGGTAACTTCAGCTCGCCCTGATCATCAGCACTGTCATCGTTATCGATCGGCATGTCTTTGTCACATGATCAATGATGGCGTGGCTGCTAATAAAGATGGGCGCAAATTGCAAATTGCCGTAATCGAGCATGTGCGCCATTGTATCGGACTTGACCGTCAGGTAAACCGGACCGCTGAGTCTGCGCTTCGTGTCTGTATGCGTAGTATGGATTCGTTCTGTGTGAGTGCGCGCGCCTCAGTGACTCAGTTAGTAAGCGAGTGGGTGAGTCAGTGAAGAGAGTAAGGCTAGTTTAACAGCGGCGACACTGTTCTGCTCTCTGTTCTCAAGGTGTCTGTCTCCTCTTAGATCTTGGTCGTAACTTTCATAAGCTTCATTCATCTCTATCCTAATTCTATAAAAAAAAACGAGGACGTGGTCTTCTTCGTTCTATTTGTTTTCTTCATTTTCTTCTTGTTCGTTTTCTTCATTTTCTTTTTGTTCGTTTTATTCATTTTCTTCTTGTTCGTTTTCTTCATTTTCTTCTTGTTTTTTTCTTCTCTTTCTCTCTTATTATTTTATGCCATGTTCCCCTATTCCTATTTCGGTCTGCCTCTGTCTCGGCCCAATTCCTGCCCAATTCCCTTCTCCTCTCTCTCTCTCTCTCTCTCTCCCCGCTCCCTTTCTTTAATTTCTCTTTCGTTCTCCCGTTGGCATTATATCTGTTGACCGACTCGAACTGCCTACGAACCTTGTTGAGCAGAGTATCAGCGGGGACGACGGCAGCGACAACAACAGCAACAACAACAACAACAACAACAGCAACAACAACAACAATAACAATAACGACAACAGTAACAACAATAACAGCAACAAAGTCTGTTGGCGTCCACCGCTGTCGTGGGCAGCTCTGACGGCTCAATAAAAATTTGTCAACGCCACGCGTCGTCTTCCTTCGACCGTCGTAGACAAGATTGGCGACGATCCGCTTTCTCTTTTGCTTGGCTGCTTTGTTTGGCCGGGGCGTTGACGGTTGTTCTTTGCAAACGACCAAGGTGACGACGACAGAAACAACAACGACGACGACGACGACG
The DNA here is from genome assembly GCA_003439945.1 of Dermanyssus gallinae. Classification (NCBI taxonomy): domain Eukaryota; kingdom Metazoa; phylum Arthropoda; class Arachnida; order Mesostigmata; family Dermanyssidae; genus Dermanyssus; species Dermanyssus gallinae. The sequence continues at coordinate 778,513 of QVRM01001622.1, forward strand.
ACGACGATGATGATGATGATGACGACGACGTTTGGGGGGCGCTAAATGCAGAGCTCATACATTCCTTTGTTGACAACAAACAGACAGCTTGCCGCGTAACCGGCGTGCTCAGCGCTAATAATCATCAACGCACGAGGATGCTAATAATCCTCAACGTAGCAAAATGCGAGTGGGCAGACAGCGTTGTTACCACGAACAAGCGGCGACGGACTGCAGTGCGATCGCGAAAGCCCGAAAGAACGCCGTGCGAGCGGCCGCTACACAAGGCGCAGCGTGCTTACGTCGTCTCTAATGACGACTGGGAGATTGAGCGACAGCCAAGTCGGACTAAGCTAATGTTGCTTTGGGAAAAAAAGATTGAGCCTCTCGTAATTACTAGATACTTATTTATGATTGATTTTATGCCTAACAAAGGTGATTCGTAAACGAGACATAAGTAGTGCATCAAAAGACGCTTCTCCTAAGCAGCTCACAGAGTCCGTTATGCGGTTCTACAGTTGCTGGCTGGTTGATGGAAGTTTTTGCTTGAAATCGTCTTTAACAGACGCGTAAACGAAAACGGTATAAGGAGCAGCCGCCCTCACCATTAGCAAAGTCTGACAAAGCAACACTCTATGATGAAGCTATGAACACCTACTCAGAACGTGACTAGACCTGCCTGCTTCCTCAGGAGAAAAACTAACACCGAAAAACAGTAACAACTAAAATGGAAATAACAACATAACGTCAACAGCAGGAACACAGCGTAAGACGTTGGCCGAAAGGGAAACTTTTATCCCCAAAAAAAACGAGGTAGTACCTATACTCCCGCCACAGTGGTGTTATCTAACTGAACGCGGCGAGCATACCCTACCAGTGCGAATCGACAGCCCAGCACGAAGTCATCACCACGCGAGTCCGTAATACATACCATCATACACAAACACTTAGTTTCAAGAGGTTAGACTCCTACCAGGGTCGAGCCCGGTGGCGAGCGGGATTAAAGTCTCCGCCTCGCAACCGGAGGAGACACATAAGTGCGCGTGCTCGAGCCCCATCGTTGCACATTTGTATTTATGGGGGTCCGTCTATGAAGCAATGTGAAAAACAGTTCCGTGGACGTTAAATCTTGGTTGAAGGTCAGCCCGGAAACTTTACTTAATTACTAGACTCCTACCAGGACAGGGTAAAGTCTACCACTGCAAAAGGCAGCAGCTGACCCCGGACGATCCAAGCATACACGAGGTCTGCTTTGTGTAATTGTCACTTGCTCATGAGGATTTTTAAGCCAAGCCAGCAGGCTGACGCCGCAAAGTGGGCCTTAATCCGTCGAACCGGACATCAGTTGTAGTCACCTATCAAAAATTAAGATCGTGAAGAAAGCTCGCACAGTCCCTAATCTTGAACGAGAGGAGCCTCCTCAACCCACCCTCGGTGCGTCAAATACGAGAGACAATGACACGCCGCTAAAGCGCTGGCTGCGGGGTGAAGAGTAGCATGCATGCACAAGAACATGAGATGCTATGTATGTGGTACAATATATGTAGTACGATATGGATAGAACGTGAACCCGACGCAGTGTCAAGCATACAAATTGCAGGTCACTCCGTAAACACCCGTTATTCTAAACGCGTCGACTAATAAGTGGCGAGAAGACTTTTCAATAGCATGTGGCGGCGTGGTCTAGGAGACTAGTGCGCTGGTCATGGTTGTCATCTGCCGGGATCTCGTTGGTTCGATCGTCCGTTATTGGTCGAATTTTCTTTAAGCGATGCTCATTGAGAATAGACAATACACCGTATATACCGCTGACAGTTAGCGGCCATACTGCCACAAAGACCGTTGAGGAAACCCTAATTATCTCAACATGTCCGGTCCTAGATGAATTGAAGATGTGCCACACGGCAATTTCAAGCCCGTAGGGGACGGAGGATAGTCTAGAATTTACCCTACCTTCTTAAAGATTGCCTTTATTCTAGGCTTGTTAATGGGATTGGCGCAGTCTATGAAGACTGTATTAGAGTAGCCTTCTGGCTTCGCCACAGCTTGCTCAGTAGCCCATTGCAGCAATGATAAATACATGACTGGCGACTCCAGTCATGTTACAACAATCAACGTGAAAAATATCTTTTTAAGCATACTTTTCAAGGCAATCCTCCAGTGAAGGTTTGGGTCACCTTGATCGTCACTATGTCCTTTAAAGGTTAGAAAGTCTGGCGATATGCCACAGGTTGAATGTTCGTCCTTCTTTTACCCATTAGAGAAAATACGAAGAATACCTGCAAGAATAGGCTCAGATTGTATTCGGTGCTGATAGTAGACACAGTCAGGCCGACTATTTTTCTTTGGAGGGCCTGAAGCGGAGCATGTAGGATTTTTTACGACTAGCGTGGTCCCTCCGCTTTATTGCCTGCAATCCTGGCTCTATTGTGGGGTCAACCAAATACAGATGTCTAGGCAGGTCATGGTGACTAAGATAGCGAGCCCTGGAGAATCACAGACGGTATATTCGGGGCCTGAACCCAAGCCACTTTATAGACCCCTGTGCGGCTCTCTGAAGTCACTAATATCGGTCGTCAACATAGCACACGTCAAAATTACACCGGCTGGTGCACCTTCGACCTCAGATTCGGGAATCTGAAGGCCAATTATGCAAATTGCCGTCGCCCGTTCGTCGTCATCCTGCATCGCCTGCTCTAAGACCCGCACAAATAGGTATGTATTGGTCATGATATTGCGCATACCCAGCCTTGCTTAACGTGTAGACATTGGAAGCATGTTGTAAAACGTCAGTCCTTGAATTGGCTCCACAAAACCGAGCAAGGTGGCTTAGTGGCAAAGCCTTTGCCTTGCATTCGGAAGGACTGGGTTCGAACCCCAGACCGGCCACTCTTAAATTGGTTTGCATGGTTTCCAATTTAAACAAGGTAAATGCCGGAGTGGAGTAAACTTAGCTATGACATTAAAAATCCTTACACGAGCAATTGCCTTACGGGAAATAAAAAATAAAAAAACGGGAGCAATTATTCTAGACGGCTTGCAGCGCTCTCTACGAAATCCCTACCTGCCCCTGGTAGGGCACTAATATAACAAACTCTTGTAAAGGCCCATGGTCCATGGTAAGACAATTCGCAGTATTTTTCTCGGAAGCAGAATAATTTCCGCGCAGAGTAGAGCTCCACCGTAGTGCGTTTGTAAGTCCCACCCTAGCGTGACTTTAATAACGACGCCCGGTCTGCATTAGGCATTTGACTAGTCAATTTTTTTAAGAATTTTCTCATTAGAGCAGTCTCACAGCGCAGCAGCATTGCGATCATCATCACCGCTGTCATTGTTCTTTTTGAGCCTCTGGCTAAATGTTGTTGTTGTTTAACGTTATTGCCGTTGTTGTTCCTCTAGTATTGTTGTAGGTAGTGTTCGTGCCATTGTTGTAATTTTTGCGCATAATGTTAATTTTGCTTTTAGCGTTGTTAAAATTCGTGTTATGTTGTTGTTTTACACCTGACGTTGTTGCTGTGGCAGTTGTCCAACTTTTGTTGCACTTGTTTTTCATACAGTTGATTTTACTGCTGTCTGTATCGACGTTGTTGTTGTCGTTGATGCCGTTGCTACTGCTGCTGCTGTTGTGGTTTGTGTGTGTAATTAGTGCGTCGCCTACCCTAGAGATAAATGGTTGTTCTTAATGTGCGTGATCTCCGAGTAGCGTACTGTGTTCTGCGTTTTCTTGTGTACGGCTATGATGATTATTACAATCACCGATTTTCGGACGGACGGACGGATAATTACTTGATTGTTTTTTGTGGCAATTTTCACTGTCGCCGGCTGCCCTGACTCGGGTTCGGTTGTTGGTTGGTTCCTCAATCGTAGCGTTATTTCTGTTTATTATTCTCGAAGGTAACCGAAATGCATGATACCCATGCGTCACAGTCGGCAGTCTGCGTGACTACTGTCTTAGGGCTAACTAGCACAAACCCACGAAACACACGGATTTCTAGCGAGCACCACGATTGTTGCTTTCTCGCTTAAGCTTGGTATTGAGGACACGTTGAATCATCGTAGCTGTTTGCGTTGTTTGCGTGCCGTGAGGCTACAATGAAGAACTCTAGAGGTCGGGCCGATCTAGCAACAAATTGTCTGACGAATACGCGGCCTGTGGTCTAAGTGGATAAATTGCGTAGCGGCACAGTCGCGACGGTGGCTGCAGCAGCAACAGCTTAAGATTGCCGGACGGCGCGCTGTAATGCCAAACTGCAATCCAATACCAAGAAACCAGGCGATGATGAAAATGATGACGGCAATGATGTTGCTGCTGCTGTTGTTGTCGACGATGCGGTGGCGGCACAGTGTTAAACATAGAATGGAGAAATACATATGTGAGCAAAACAATGGAAGAGGCTAAAACAGATGTTCGGGAAGAGGCGCGAAAAGGAAAAGGGGACACAAGAGAGAGAGAGAGAGACACGAGGGTGAAACAAGCATTACGACAATTGACAACGAGCACACTCACACGTAATGGTGCAGATATGCAAGTGGAAAGAAAGATAGCGGAGATCTACGAGAGAAAGAGAGATACCGATCAAGATGGCCTAGTGGCAAAGTCTTTGCCTTGCATTCGGGAGGATTGGGTTCGAGACCCAGATCGGCCACTCTTAAATTGGACAAGCATGGTTTCCTATTTATACAAGATAACTGGGGGAGATTGAGAGGAACATTGGGAAGAGATAAGACGGCGAGAGAGAGATATTGGGAGAGGACCAGAGATATTGGGGGGGGGGGGGGGAGAGAGAGGTAGGGAGCAAGCGAGCATCGTCATCTTACCTGCTTCGACTAGTGCTCAAGAGGGTCCGTCGATTGTCGAGGTGCGGCGAAGCAAAGAGCCAGCCGACGGCCATTCAGAAAGGCAACAACGCCGACGACAACAACAGCAGCAGTAGCGCCAACCGTCATTCACGTGAGGTTGGAGGGAGAGGGTGAAGATACGGGAAAAATTACACACCTATATATACACGTAAATATTACATATATATATATATATATATATATATATATATATATAAACGGAAGATAGAGGAGGAATATCGAAATATTCCGCCGCCGAGGGTCAAGACAAAGTCAAGCCTCTGAAGAAGGCAACAACAGCAGGAGCAGCAGCATAATCGGCGGCATGAAGAGACACAGAGAAGCGGAGCAGAATGAAGACGGCAAAGGAGAAGGAAGCGGCAGAAACAGAAAAAAACGACAAAACAAAAATAAAAAAAATAAAAAAACTTGGAAAAAATATTTAAAAAACGAGAGGGAGAAGCAAAGAAAGGAAAAGAAGAAAAAAACAATGACTGGGAATAATAAAAACAAAGACAAAACTTGGACAAGGGAAAATTACTGGAAATAAGAATATAGGCCAAACAAAGAATGGTGAAAATTTGAGAAATTAAGATTGGAAATAGAATGATAACTATAGATAAAGAGACAAAATAAAGTAGCAAAAGGGAAGAACAAAGAGGAGGTAAAAACGAAGAAAAGGAAGACAAAGCAAAAGAAGGTCACAAACAAGAAAATGAAGAAGAGACAAAGAAGAAGGAAAAGAGAAAAATGCAAATAGCTCTAAAAAGATATTGGCGATGATGAAATATCACCAGCAGCAGAAAAAGCAACAGAATAAGAAAAAGATGAACCTTAATAGATAGGCGAAGTGGATGAGGGAACGTACGGGAAGCGTATGAATCGGGCGTATGAGGGGCCCGAAGACGGGTGATCAGCGAAGTCAGAATCACCAATCGATTTGATGCAACGATTCAACAGCAACCACAACAACGAAAACAACAACGACCAAGACGAGGACGTCTGAAAGCAGTTGGTGGGATTCAGAGTGGCATCAATTGCTAGTAAAAGTAATTGGAGTAGGAGGAGGAGGAGGAGCACATTGCATTGATTCGGAAAAAAGAGAGCGAATTGAAGGTTCGTGCTACGGGAGTAGCAGTGCAATGATAATAGTAGGCTTACCTGTACAGATGAGCAGTACAGATGTGACAGCCGTTGTAGTAACAGCGGCGTAGATGCGGCGTGTGGAACTCGTATTCATCATTAACGAAGATTTGACGCTGTTCGGGCGGACGCGTGCTCGCTCATTGGCGCTCATAAACGTCATTGTTGTTGTCGTTGTTGTTGTTGTTGTTGTTGTTGTTGTTGTTGGTGCCGTTGTTGTTGTTGTTGTTGTTGTTGTTGTTGTTGTAGGTGTTTTTGTTGCCATTAGTATTGCTGTTGTGTTTGTTGTTGCTGTTGTTGTTGTTGTTGCCGCTGCTGCTGTTATGTCGTTGGCCTCTCTGTGTGCGTTTTTGCCAAGCCACGCACGTCAACGACAATACCGAAGACAACAACAGCAGCGGCAGTAACAACAACAACAACAACAGAAGTACCAACACAGCAGCAGCAACAACAACAGCAGCAACAACATCAACAACAATAACAATAACAATAACAACAACAGTAACAGCAACAACAACAACAGCAGCAACAACAACATTAACAACAACAAGAACAACAGCAACAACAACAACAACAACAACAACAACAGTAACAACAACAACAACAACAACAGTAACAACAACAAGTCGCGGCACAGACGAGTAGACGACTGGCTGACAGACTGGCTGGCTGACTGACTGACTATAGACGGGCTCGCACAGAAGATAGGCCAACGAAGGAGACAAAAACGAGCCAAGCATCAGAAGCCGCAGTATAGCAGGCGCAGCGGTAGGCCCTGTCGCCGCCACCGCTGCTGCTGATATCGGCTGGCAAACATGACGCCGAAGACGACGACGACGACGACGAATAATAATAATAATAATAATAACTAAAACTACGACTTCGACGGCTATTATTACTATTAGTATGCCTGCCAGTCACTCACTCAGTCAGTCGGTGAGTCAGTCAAACTGACAACTCGACAGACAGATGAACGAACAGCTAAAGACACTCATATACGCGCGTATACGTACGCACGTATATATATATATATATATATATATATATATATATATATATATATGTGTATATATCCATTCATACATGTATATGCACACGCGGGTTTACAAACGGGTGCACATATATATAAGCATAGATATCTCTTACTCTCCAATATATATATATATATATATCTAAGCATAGATATCTCTTACCCTCTGACATATATATAAATAAGAGTAAAGATATCCTTACCCCTCTAATTCGTTCTGCCTTCCTTCGAGGAGAGACCGAGAGGAAGGCGAATGGTAAGAAGCTATGCCAAACGCCAAGAGCCGAGTCAAGCATTATCATCAAGCTGACTTCTTCAGCGGTCTTCTGGCGGTCGGTCGCATAGCGAGCCAACAAGCGAGGCTTCGGTCGCTTCTGCACCATTACCACCACCACCAGCAACACCAGCAACAGCCGCAGTAGTCGTTGTAGTAGTAGTAGTAGTAGTAACTTCAGCATCACCGGCTTGCTTGGACGATCTCTCTTGTCGCGACGGCCTCTTGCTAACTTGGCTGAAGGAGAGGTCGATGTTGTTGTTTCTGTTGTTGCTGTTTTTGTTGTTTTTGCTGTTGTTGTTGTTGTAGCTGTTGTCGTTGATGCCTCATGATACTACAGGTTGTATTTCTACCACTAGTACTACTTCTACTGCTACTACTGCTGCTCCTGCTACAGTGCTCCTGTGAAGATAGTGATTACGCTGTAGAGAGTAACGACTTTAAAGACCATCACGATGGTGATGATGATGATTATGATATGATAGTGTTCTGAATCATATGCTGGTTTATGCTGGTTGTGGTGGTAATGGTGTTGCTGATTCTGATATTGATAATTATGGTGATGGTGATGATAATGATGTTGGTGGTGATAATAATGCTGATGATGGTGCTGGCGATAATAATGCTGATGATGACGACGACGACAGCTACACCGTAATGCCAGCAGCAGCAGCGGCAAGAACCCCTCTTTCTCGTGAGGAAACGGCGCCGGTTGGTGAAGGCGGTGGCGTCAACGGTGTCCCCTGCTGCCGGTCACCGGCAGGTAGCCCAATGGTTATGGGCCGGCCACGGACGGATGCGGCCTGCACGCAGCCACGTGCGGTGCGTCATATCGATACGCTCGCTCGCTCGTTCGTTCATTCATGCAGTGCTTCATTCACTTACCTGCTCACCACGTTGCTGACTGACGATGGTGGTGTGTGTTCATTCATACAGGTACAACTGGCCACACATTCCTTTTCTTCTTCCTCTGTTTTTTTTGGGTCTTCTTCGTTGTTGGCTGGTGCCTCAACAAGGTAACAACAGCAGCAGCAGCAGCTAAAACGACAACAACAGCAGCAACAATAACAACAACGCCATAAACAGTAACAGCCTTTACTACTACTACTACTACTACTACTACTACTGCTATTACTACAATTACTAGAGAAGCATACGCAGAAGCAGATAGCAGTACCAGCTTGACAACAACAACAACGGTAGAAGGCAGCGTTTTTTTGATGGCGTGTATCCTCATCACCCTGCTGCATGAGTTAGCCAGCTCACGTAGAAGAGCTGGCGTGAAGCCTAATGACGCTTAGCCTGTGACGACGTGCTTGACGCGACTCGTTGATCTTGTCTGAACCTGATGATAAAATAAACGAACATTGACAACAGCCTCAGCAACAACACCAACAACAACAACAACAACAAAAATAAACCGGCCAATAGTGATAGTGGTTGGCGTGCCGCCTAACACACACGCGACAAGAACAGCAACAACAACAACAAGTACAAGAACAACAACAAGAACAAGAACAACAACAACAACAACAACACAACAACAACAGCAACAACGAGCCAGCCAATAGTGACAGAGGCAGTAACGTACCGCCTGACAGACACGCGGTTGATTTGAGGACGTTTGAGTTTGCCTTCTCAGCGAGCTGTTGCATGTCCGTCATCCGTCATCACGCAGTGTCATCATCCGTCATCATCATCACCATCAGCAGCAGCATCATCATGCAGTCAGTCCGTCAGTGTTCTTCGTCAGCCTCTGACCTTTTCTCCTTCGCGTCAGCGGATCGTATGGGGACGCCGACGACAACGCTACGACTGCGACAGCTACCCAGGACAGCGGTGACGAAGATGAAGTCGATGAAAACAACAACAAAAACCGCAGCAACAATGACCACAGCAACAACCAACAACAACAGCAACAACCAAAAAGAACAACAACAGCAACAACGACAACGACAACAACAACGACAACGACAACAACAACAACAACAACAACAACAACAACAACAACAACAACAACAACAACAACAACAACAACAACAACAACAACAACAACAACGACGACGACGACGACGACGACGTCGACGACGACAACAACAATAACAACAACAGCAGCGGCAGCAGCAGCAGCCCGGTGGTGTGGTGGTGGATTAAGTCTCCGCCTCGCAACCGGAGGAGACACATAGGTGCGCGGGTTCGAGCCCCACCGTTGCACATTTGTATTTAAGGGGGTTCGTCTATGAAGCAATGTGAAAAACAGTTCCGTGGACGTTAAATCTTGGCTGAGGGTCAGCCCGAACACAACAACAACAAGGGAAATAGATACGATGAGATTCACGGAAACTTCACATACAGAAAGGAAACATTAAAGTGAAAGAGAGATGTATTACCGGAAGTGTTTATAGCGGGCGAGCGCTTTCAGTTTATGCAGGTAACCTAACGCAGTACCTATTGTGTCACACACCCTTTACTTTCTAGGCTGACTCTTAGCCAAGATTTAACGTCCATGGGACTACTGCTTTTCGCAATGCTTCAAAGACGGACCCCCATAAATACAAATGTGGGGCTACGGTGGGGCTCGAACCCGCGCACCTATGTGTCTCCTACGGCTGCGAGGCGCAGACGAATGCACCACGCCACCGGGCTCGACTGTGCCACACATCAGGGCATAGGGTTTCCAAACACGATAAGAATCAGTGCGCTAACTGTAACTAGCTTTGACCCAGCCTGTCAATTAGGAGATAAAACGCAAGTACATGCATTCGAAAGCTCAAATGCAAGCGCTCCGCGGCAGATTGGAGGCAGAAGCTTATGCAGCTCGGGCTACCATACAGGTGAAGAGAATGCGCGTGGCAGCTAAAAGTAGACTTTTGTTGTTATTTCAACACGGTTTGCAGAGACTTCTTTGCCTAAACACTAGAACAGAGCGCTCCCTATTTCTTGCCACCAGATTGCCATGCCAAAAAAGAGCCTTGGAACATAATGGCGCCTATGCACTTGAAACGAGGTTTTACAGAAAGACCTCTTGGGTCCCGCATTGTTTAGTTTTTGTCTATCATGTTTTCCAGAGGTAGAGCTTGTTTAACGTTTGGACCCCGGACAGCGCATTACTTGACGGACCAGCCGGTGTAAAGGCGTCAGATATACGCTAAATAAGAAGTTTGAGCTGAGATCTATTCGTAACGCAACGAACTTAAATATCATTGTTGTAGGTAGATGGAACAAAACAGAAAAAACCATAATTGCACTAAACGCGATCCTAGAAGTGTTTCCTTTGACAAAGTGGCTGGAGAATAACAGCGTGGATTTGCTTGGGTTCCCAGTGGGTGGTGAGGCATCCACAGCGATACTAAAGCAATTGCTTGCCTCGGCGAGATTGTGCCTTTTGATGTGTAGTCTAGGTACTACATGATTTTCCTAAGCCTTGCACTGAATAACAATTGAAAATGTAATGGTGTGACAATTTCCTTGTGTTTGCATCGCAAGAGCTCTGTAGGGTGCAAAAATGTTCTGCATTTTGAGCACTTCCTCCTTTCTAAAGCTTAGTCATTTCTATACGAAATGCATACCGGATCATGCTAAAAAAAGAGAAGAAGCGTAACTCCGCTAATTTTAAAATGCAACAATGATGATAACTACGCTGATTTTAAAATGAACAAATATATAATTTCGTGATAGCTCTAGTAGCTGTGTGGATCTACCAGCTGTGTGAACACTGAGGTCTACAACCAGTGGAACGACATGATTTATCTAAAAACGGGCGCGTAGAATTGAGTCAGTAGCGGGGGACCAGCGCAGAAGAGAGTAGTTGAGATAAATATTATCGTAGTATTTGAGATAAAATATCTTGCAGTGAGAAGACGCAGGGCCCCTTCTACAATTTGCGCCGTAGGATAAGACGATATGGTGCTGTAGCTAAAATCGATACAAAAATATAAATACTTTATATATATATATATACGTAGTGGCACTAAACACTAAATTGGATTAGATACTTGTTTTAAATCCTCGACTTGTTCTACGGCTGGAGACGTCGTGCCAAGCATTATTAGACGCGTTTGTATGTTTATTATTATTATGCGTTTTGTAGACGTATATGCCTATATGCACAAATCGTGCGCAGTTGAAGGTTAAATGAAGACATCTCGTCAAGCGGAACCAGATTTACCAGTTCAGCTACGGCTAATGGCTCCCTGCCGTGCTCTCCATTACATCGAACATAATAAAACAGGAGATAACTATCAGCAATTGTTGTTGCTGTTGTTATTGTTGTCGCTGTTGTTGTTGTCGTCGCAGAATTACTATCAGTAATAGTAGTACTAGTAGTGGAATATGGTAAATATTGTTAATGTTGTGATTTGGCTGTAGTTACCGAAAGGAATAAAAGATTCTGTCATGGCCTTGTTTGCAAGTATTTTCGTTTCTCTCTGTTGTTATGCTTCCTTCCTCCTGGCCATGTTTGTTGCTCTGTGGTGCCAATTGTTGTTAATATTGCCTAGGAAGCCAATAAAGCGCGTAAAGCATCTTATTTAATAGGGATCCGCAGTGTATAGTTATTGCTTGTCCGTCGTTCGCTGCAGAGACTCAATTCTACGAGGTGACTGGGGATAATCTCGTCTATATCGAGCCCTGTCTCTCTCCTCCAACTCCCCTCCTTTTCTTGCCCATTCTTAGCCGTGACCACTGCTGACCACGAAGATGATGCAACTACCGCTAAAGAAATGCATTTAAATGCCGACAACGCTTATAAAACTTTTCAGGTAACAGATATATTTTATCCGCAAGACCTGTACCACATCTCACTTTAAAATGATTTCAATTCAAGTTCAAACGTAGTTTACCTATCGAGACAGCATTTCACAACGCCTAAGCGCTCGATGAACAAAAATAGTTGAAAAACCAATGAATTAAACAACGAAGCAGCAAATCGCACTCGACAAATACCAAGGAATATACTCTGTACAAGCACTTCTCACACAAATATAGTCACAATGGATATTTTCACGAGAACCTCTATACAGCATATGGTGCATTTGTTACAACGCCGAACAATAAATTGGGCTACACGCAAGAAAATATTCACGCATACAAGGTAGTCCGCCCGTACATCATCTTCACAATACACGACAACTGTAGCTAAAAGCACGTAGATAAATATAACACTATAATTTAAAATAATTCTCGGGCTGACTCCCGGTCAAGATTTAACGTTCACGGGACTGCTTTTCAGCATTGCTTCATAGACGGACCCCCATAAATACAAATCGGTGCAACGGTGGGGCTTGAACCCGCGCACCTATGTGTCTCCTCCGGTCGCGAGGCGCATAACAATCCAATCTGAGTGAACACAACTGTCCCAATTTAAGATAAACCCAGATCACAAGCATGATTCAGACTGTGAACTTAAGAGGCATTGTGTTATTTTACGAGCGAAGAGGCGCTTTGCTGTAACGCATCTAATACTTTCCAGAATTTTCATTTTAGTGTTGACCTAATACAGTGTTTTGATAGAAAATGGCATAATGCAGTACGATAACTAAAGGAAATCAAATAAATTCTGCCTTTATCACTTAATCTGTTTTAAAATTCTAGTAATATATATATATATATATATATATATATATATATATATATATATATATATATATATATATATATATATATATATATTTATTACTGCTGTTTCGTTGAAAACTAACCTGTATGCGTTAATTAGAAACACTGGACAAACGACAACGGAGGCTGATGTCATCGGCGTATCGTGAAGCACTCCATACTATTTTCGATTCACTGCGCACGTTAAGTGGCATTGAAAATGGCCGGACTGACTACAAACACTGTGCACCGCCTAAATAATCCTGGTAAAGGGAGAAACAGCCTCATAGTCTCATGCCGGCCCCGCCAGTCGTGACACTAACGTTGCATTGCTTGTCCCCCCGGGCTACTCACAAGAAAAACATAGCGCATAGTCGGAACTAGTTAGTTCTAATTAGTCGGGAATTCGAATCAGATAAAGCATTCCATTGGACACTTGCGCTGAATTTCTAGACAGCATAGAAAGAGAATAGACATAACTGGGAACTTTCAGGCTTGCTTCGTTTATTTTGTGTACGTCGCTCGATCAGAATCAAACTTTGGTGAAAAAGCATACGTATACATGTATGTATGTATATATATATATATATATATATATATATATAAATTTTTTTTTAGTTACACCCGGAGTGGGTGTATGTGCTTATGTTACATCACAGTATTTCGACACAACAATTAATCTAGCGTTTTTCCAGTTCTGTTCTGGACCGAACCGCCGGACAAACCGCGGCATGGTATTTAAATCACATTTACCCCAGCATTCCTTGCATCGACGTCTATATATATATATATATATATATATATATATATATATATTGGTGAGACAACACTACCTTTGAGCAGGTGTATTCAACTTAAATGAAATATTGTGCGCAGGATACCATATACTGCTTGTACACACTTTGAATTGTGCCGCGTGACATGTCGAATGGCGTCCGTGTTTGAACTCTAAACTAGTACAACCAAACAATTTCCCAGGTGTGTACCCTAAAAGTCCGAGATCAGAATGGCTTACATCTAAGCAAATATTTAACGTTGAGCGACTTCTTTTCATTGAATATACGTAAGCTTTAGTAGTAGAAAAACACTGTTTGCAGCTGTCCGTGAGAGCGCCGTCATGAATTTTACCTTGTGACTACCTCTTTAAACAACCTTTAATACGTTGACCCTTATCGAAACGGATTGCGGAAATCCTCCAACAAGAGGTACATACTATTGAGGTCACGCCACATAGCACGAACCGAGCCGATGTCCTTGGTGAAATCGGCCCGAATAGACTTCACCTTATGGTTGATTTCGCTTAGCTCAGAATTGTCTAGTACCTTCTCTTCGGATGTCGTCGCTTTATCTTCGTAGGCCTGCGTAGAATTCGAGGCTACAGATGCGGCATCTGGAACGACCGAACAGTCTTCGCCAACGCTTGTTGCACTGGCACGACGCAAGGCCGTTTCCTCGGCGAGATCGGCCCGAATAGAGTTGGCCAGAATGTTGATCCTTCCCAGCGCTTTACTGTCTAGCATTGTTGCTTCAGCAGGCGTCTTCAGTTTGGTCTTGAGAGCGTAAACAGGAGTGGAGTCCATGCATGAGCTATTGTCGATGGTCGATGTGGGCTTGGCCACCGCGTAACATGCGTTCTGGTGCGTCTTCAGTTCGCGGACAGCTAGCTCGATCCCGCACCCGGAACACTGACAACGTAGATGAGCCACGACGCTCTCCCGCACCTTCAATACCATACAGGTTGCGAATCTCTGGCAAGTGACACAGAAGGACCTGGTCAGGCTTCCGCGGGTCGAACTCTGGTCAGGTTAGAGGAGACAAGACTGACAACTAATGTGCCCACAGTCGCTGTAGATCATTCTTGGCGCTGTGAAGTTGCAGCGATCACACAAAGCGACCTTGTGACTGTTTCCGGAAACTACTGGCAGATCATCGGTGCCAGTGTTTAGCGAGTCGCTAAAATACTTGAACCTCATCATCGTGGTCTTCATCATCGCTGTCACTGTTTGCGGATTGCTTTCATACACACCGTACGCACTTGGTGAGGATGCACTTTGTGCTCTGTTGCTTGAGATGACCATATTCGTATATTTATACATGTCGGCGACACGTAGCGACGAGCGCGGCGAATACTCGTCAACTCCGGACCGCGAGGAAATGGAGAGGGTCGCCCTTTGTTCTGGTGATCTATTTGTCAAAGATATAGGTTGTCTGTTGCTAACTGCATTGCTGCTTATCGGATTCAAACATCATTCCGGTGACCTCAACTAAGTTCCTCTAATCATTCTGTATGCTAGTCGTCAACAAATGATTCCGGCTTCGATTAAAGCCCATCTCAGGGCCTCCGTGTGTCGCACAACTAATTAGAGCTTGTTCTTTCTGACTTTGAGCAACATCTTCTTCTGAATAGCGGCAGATGCACTTGAATGTGTCTGCCGTGTGCCACACGCCCACTCTAGAAAGATCAGTAGAAACAAACCAGAGGAAAATGAGTGAGTACCAATTAAGCGAAGCGAAAAAGGCGGGGCTGAAAGGTAAGATAAGATAAGAAGAAAGATCTTGACTAAGACTGCTTACCGATAAGGCGATGACCGACACCGACAGATAGTGCCAGCCCGCTCGCATTTGGCGGAGTTATTTTTCGAAACGATATTTTGAGCTTGCAGTCTAACGATGGTATATGTTTTCTCCTCGTTATAGCGCTTGTTTTTAAGCTGTCGAAACCATGTTTTAATCGTAACCGCCTCTTGTTTGTAAGAAGTTATTCATGCTGTATTATTATCTTTCTTGTGGTTTTCTATTTCCGTATTCTCTTATTATAAAAATAATACTGAGATAGAAAACCGTCATTTCTATGTAGCTTGTATTTTCATTCGCCAGCGTCAGAACCTCATCAGCTTTTGCATAAATCTTCAGCTGTACTGACTAATCATGGGCGCAGCATTCGCACTCAACACAGTATTGGACAAGCTCGAATTTTAACGGTAACCGCTGAAACATGGTAGCAGCAATAGATATTACCTATGTTATTGGTTTGTGCCATCATCTCGAGAAAGTTTGCCGGTTTTTACAAGGCCAAATAATACCATTGTAATTCCACATTGTTGTGTACAATATAAGCATGCGCTTATTGTAATAATAATGCGAATCCAGTGTGGAGGGTTATTTAACATTTTTTTATAAGAACTAAATAGTAATATTGACGGATAATCAACGGAACGAGTCTTTTAAACTCTAAACGTCATGGCATATGCAGCTAAACAGATACATACACAATAATTGGCTTACAGTGTACACAAAATGCACCGAATTGAAACACCGAGCAAATCTGGCCCAATTAAAGTAAAAACAAAAGTTAGCTTTGTGGCATCGTGGTTTGTTCTCGTGTAACTCAACCTAGTACGTAAAGCGTCTACACCCGGCTGAATCCTTATAGCATTTGTTCCTGTGCGATTCTCCCGTATCATTTCATCAAGGTTCATCTACGACCATGAACATCGAATTGACTTATTTTTATTGTTGACTGACACAAAACTACATATAAATATATATATATATATAGTCCTGTGCCAGTCAACAATAAAAATAAGTTAATTCAATTTTCATGGTTGTAGATGCATCTTAATGAAAT